>JAHNEJ010000530.1:0-229550 GCA_022559845.1 Amorphophallus konjac | reverse complement strand
TTCCATTTTCAAAGCCATCTGAGGGTGGAAACGCCTTAACCTTTGTTTTACCGAGATGGACCCTGGTTTTAGGGTTAAACGGTGTTCGACCAAGGTTGAATCCAAACCCGGCATATCCTCGTAGCTCCATGCAAACGTGTCCTTATATTCCTTGAGAACCTCAATTAATGCCTCTTCTTCAGAGGGTGGTAGGTTGTCACTTATGAGGATGATCCTAGGGTCTTCCTCAGTTCCCAAGTTGACTTCCTTGGTGGATTCTTCTACGGCGGTTGACGGCTCGTCGAATCTCCTCATTCCACTAGCGTATGCGCCCGCCACATCCTCATATTCTTCACCCTCATCTTCAGTGGGGCATTCTTCATTCGTGATCTCGTAGACTCCATACCCTTCATCAGATGCACAGTCGCCCTCGCATTCTATTTCGGGTAGCTGGATGGGATTTTCTAACAACTGGGGGATGGCAAGAAGGGCCTGACACCTGGCGGCCAAATCCAGAAGGAATCGACGAGGGATCTGCCTACCCTTGGATTTCTTCCTAGGTACTACCCTTGGCCTGTCATTCCTAGATTGACTGACAATATTTACAGAAGAGGAGGAAGACGAAGAGGATGGTGTAGAATGTACAGGAGAAGACCCCTCAGAGGAGGGGTAGAAAAGGTCGCTCATCGGACCTTGGACGGGTGGTCCGCAAGGCGGTACGCACCCGTGGGAGATGTAGGAGGTTTCCTCAACGAAGATGTGTTGTTGGAGAGTTTGAAATTTGACGTTTTTTTTTTTCGTTTTCATTTTTAATGACAAAGCAGTGAAAAGAGATTGGAGGAGAGAGGAAAGTGGTTATGGCTAGAGGATTGTGGGGCTCGTAGAGCAGATCATGGTTGAAGACCTGGCGCGGGTTGAAAAGCCCGCGCAGGTATGTAAGCAAAGAAGGGGACCTGGGAAGATCATCAGACAATTGTCTGGCCCAGGAAGAAGATATCAGCAAAGGCTGAGACGAGTGGATGGAGAGGATGGCGGCTAATGAGCCGTCGAAGGCAATGTTGAGGACGGATGAAGATCCGTCGATGACAGAGTCCTTCTGGCGAGGACGAGGATAGTTTGGAACCTTGGCAAGAGTGGCAATGTTCTCTGGTATCTCGGAGATCAATGGTGGTCCTTCAAGCCGTGGGGACGAGAACATCCTTTCCAGTGCAACAGAAATGTCCCGTATGTCGAACCATTTATCCCACTCGCATTCCGGATCTTTGATCTTGCCTCTTTTGGTGATCCTCGGACATTTTTCAGCAAAATATACAGCATGTGATTCCCCATATGCTTCTCGTGGGTGATCTCCTATCTGAACAACGGGCCCTCTGTTGAAGTGGTTTGATAGAGTCCATGTGAGGGGCTTCCAATCTGCCTTGAACGGTCCTTTGAAGCCTAGGCCAAACCTACGGTTCGGCCTAATTTCTTTTGGCGGCTTGAGCATACCCTGTAACTGTGCGCCCAGACCTTTTCCCTGTTGGTAGCCGATGTTCCTCATAATCTCCCAACCTTTGGAGTGAAGAGGGAGACATGATGTTGTGGTTGCCCTGACCGGCTCCTTTGGTGCTAGTGGAATGCGAGATGGATCACGTACATCCAGCAGTGACAATATGGGCCGATGAGACGGCCAAACAGATGGCAGAGAGGTGTTGATAGCATCCACTGTGTGAAGGACAGGTGTACTGACCACTTTAATAATTCTCCCATTGTAAGGAAACTTCAGGCATTGATGGTTGGTGGAAGGCACAGCGTCCATGGCTTCGATGTAAGGTCGACCCAGTATAGCCTTGAATGTGGGGTCCATGTCGAGGACATGGAATTCCGTGGGAATTGACATGGGGCCTAATTCTGCCTTCAGAATAATCATCCCCTGCGGCGGCCTTTTGCTATTGTCATAGGCCGTGACCGTGATCGAGGAAGGTCTTATTTGTTCCTCGTCGATCCCACATAACTGAAGAGTGCTCATGGAGATCACATTTATGGACGCACCCGTGTCCACAAGACACGGGTTTATGGATACCCCATTAATTTTTATTGAAATGCACAGTGCATATTTCCGAGCCTCCTTGGGAGCGAGCTCGTAGTTGTGGAACATGATGGCCGGTTGTGTGTCTGTTGGGGTCAGGACGGTTGAAATCTTCTCCACGGGGAGGTCTTCATTAACCATGACTTTTTGAAGATATTCCATCAAGGCCGCCTGGTGGGATGTGGATCTCTGAAGAAGCTCCAGGATGGAGATCCGAGCAGGCGTCTTGTCCAGGTGTTTCAATAGATCATACTGTGTTCCAGGGATAGCTTTTTCTGGTTGTTCTCCGTCATCCTTCTCTGGCTGAGATTGCTCGGGATTCTGACTGTTGTGGGGGAAAACCCTGTGGAAAATCCTTCCACTCCGGAGCACCATTGCCTGTGGCTTTTGTACCTCTGTGGGGGTAGCAGTGGGTTTTAACAGGGGTTTGAGGGGTAGTAGTGGAGGAATGGTTGATGAAGCAGGGGTGATGACGGGAGCAGGGATTTTGATGAGGGGTTTGTTAGGTGGAGGCATGGTGGAGGTAGAGGGGATATCACGCGGATTATGAAGGATAAGGGGTTTGGAAGGTGGAGGTGGAGGTAAGGTTTGAAACGGGTAAAGGTTTTGAGGCGGACGGTGGGTGATGAGTGGTTTTGAAGGCATTAGTGGTGATGTGGTGGAGAAAGACGGGGTTATGTATGGTGTACGGATGATAAGGGGTTTAGAAGGCGTAGGGGTAAATGTGGTAGAGGTGGATGGTAAAGTGGGGGAGTGGGGGAAGGTGAGAGGGTGTGAAGGCGTAGTAGAAAGTGTCGGTTGATACGAGGTTGGGGTGCGGATGAGAGGGCGTAATGGTAGTGGAAATGGCGAAGGCGATACCGATGCGGGTTGATGAGAGAGAGGTGCTACCCGGGCAAGGTGAGGGGGTTGCATGACGATAGGGTTGGAGGTATAAAGAATGGAGGTACTTTCCTGGTGCCACACCTGCTCTGTCCCGACTTCTGGGAAGGAGGAGATGGGGTTAACCTGATGATTGGGCTGTTGGTGCTCCGGTAGTGGATTCTGGATTATGCCCATGTCGGGCTGTTGTTGTGGGGCCTGCTGAGGCTGCTGTTGTTGTTGTGGTTGCTGCTGCTGCTGCTGTTGTAACTGCTGCTGTGGCCTCTGAGGAGGTCTCCTAGCCTTGAGAGCTGCGACGTACCGTCTCATCTCATCCCAATCTATTTGATGTTCATCATTCATATCATGGATGTAATCTTTGAAATGGAAGCAGTAATCCACTGTGTGTCCCGGCTGCCTGTGGTAAACACAGTATTTGGAGGTATCAACATTGGGGGGCCACATGAGCCTTTCTCTGGGTAAGGCGAGTTGGTTTGATGCCATGAGGGCATTAAAAATGTCTGTTAAAGTTTCTGGCAATGGTGGATAGTAGGCTCTCTTGGGACCGAGCGGCCTCCTTTGTTGCTGTTGGGGACCATAGTTCCCTGGAGGTGGAACTTGGTTGTACTGAAGCGGTGGTTGTTGTTGCTGAGGTTGTGGTTGTTGTTGCTGGGGTTGGCGTAATGGAGGCATATTATCCTGGGGTGCATTATTTTGGGGTGGAGGACGGAGAGGGAAAGGACCTGGTTGAAGGGGTAGTCGGGGCATTTGTGGAGGCCTTGGGTTGGCCGCATAGTTGGCATTGTTGACCGCACTAACTTGCTCATTTGTCACGACCCCTTCTGTGGCTCCGCCCGGGACACCAGCGCCTGTCTTTCTGACCACTTTGGGCTTCGGCGACTCAAACATATTCATGATGGGGGAGTCTTTTAGTTGGGTTTGGATGTACCGGGCCCTTTCGTAGAGTTCCTCCATTGTAGTCAGTTTATTCATGGCCAGGACATGTCTGAACTGTGGGGTTGCATTAGACACAATCATTTTCACTTGTTCGGGCTCGGAGAGGGTATCCCTTATTCTCTCCGCCAGAGACCTCCATCTATCAGCATATCGGACAAAATCCTCGTCGGGTTTCATCTTTTCGGCCACTAGGTCGGTAATGGAGAGTGAGGGACCGACCCTATCCCTATATTTCTGCAAGAACCTTCTCTGAACTACTTCAAAATTCTCGGCCTCGCGGGGCTCCAGAGAATAGAACCACTCAAGCGCGGGACCATCCAATGATCTCCGAAAGAGGTACGCCAGGGACCTCTGATCATTTTGCCAGTAGGAGGACTCATACATGAAGTCCTTGAGGTGAATGAAGGGGTTGCCGGTACCGTTGTATCTGCGGTACGTGGGCATTTCGGAAGGAGGAAGATGAATGACAGGGAGGAGGTGAATGAAGGGGTTGCCGGTACCGTTGTATCTGCGGTACGTGGGCATTTCGGAAGGAGGAAGATGAATGACAGGGAGGATTGGCAAAGCAACCTCCGGGGTGGCTTTCACGTCCACCATCTTTCTCAGATTTTGAAACTGCTCATCCATGCGATTGAACCTATTGAGGAGCGATTGGGCGAGCTCCTCTGGGGGTGAAGGTGGCACTTGCCATTGGGGGAGAAACTGTCTCCTGGAGACTTGAGGGGGAAACCCGGAATGAGAGGGAACTGTCGGACCACCGACAGTTGGTCCTGGCTGAAACGGTGTGTGAGGAACACCGGGAGTTTGAGATTGTGACGGGAATTGGAATGAGGGAGGTTGTTGGCTCGCTTGTCCTTGAAGCGAGGGAGACTGGGTGGCTTGCGCCAATGGAGGAGATGGAATGGCCTGCACGGACTCGTGGAGAGGTGCGATAGCCGGAGTTGACTCCTGGGGCGTGGGGGAAACAGATTTCCCCTTTAGAATGGCCTGGAAGGCCCGGAGCTGTTCAGAGGTAAGCTCCGTGTTGGCGAGGACGCCCAGTAAGGAAGTGATATCCTGTGGCGGGGACGTGTCCCCGGCAGTAACATGCACCTCATGCGAGGGGTCATGAGAAGGATCCGAGTCCATAGCATAGACTCGCGGGTCGGCTGTCAAACCACGACTAGGGTGGTTCTCCTCAGAAGACTCGTGAGACATGCTCACAGTTTTCCCAGAACGCAAAAACATACACTAGCAAGTAGGCAGCAGAGATTATCAAACAAGTGGATGCTTTTACGTCCTTTTTTTGTTTTGATTTTGATGATTTTTTTTGTATTTTTAGCGAGATCCGAAGTTCACACAAAATGGGGACCCTAGTTTGTTTTTGTTTCACCGCCGTGTCAGCTAGGGTCTCTCGTCTCACCACGAACGAAATGACTAACTCCGGGGAACTTCAATGGTACAACCAGCCCAGTGAACGAAGAGGAGATTCTTCGATGTCGGGGACTTACGGAGGTCCCAGTGTAGGAGATTCTAGTCCGTTGAGAGGAATTCCCAAACGGAGAGTCCTTCCTTCACCGGGAAAGGGTGATCCTCAAAAAAATGAAAAAAAAAGATAGAAAGGAGGAATAGATGTATGCAATAGAATGCTGACAGATATATGGAGTGGGAAAACAACAAAAATAACAGACATATAATAACAAACAACCAAACAACTGACAGTGCTGCCGTGAGCACAACGGGGGCGCGCGCGGGCGCCAAGATGGAGAGGCACGGAGGGTGCCGAACTTGCAAGGGTAGCCGAGAGGAAGCAGTAGAGGTCCCACCGTGATCGCCAATCTGTGAGCGACGTCACGGGGTTCGGAGTAGAGCTGGATGCGGGGAAGAGGAAGAGGCGGAGAGCGCGCGGGCTCCTTCTTTTTTGTTTGTTTTGTTTGCTGCAACACAGAAATGAGAGGAAAGAGAGAAGGGGCCACCACGGGAGATTGCTCCGGCGGGGCGAGCGGGACAAGTATGATATAGCAAAATATGGGGATTAAACGGCCATAGCGGGAAGTGACTCGCCGCGACCTCGGGGGGACGGGAATGATGCAAAAATTAAATAACAAGAATTGAAACGGCCATTGGGGAAGTTACTCGCCGCGGCCTCGAGAATATGAACAGAATATAACAGGATATAGAGAAAATATGAGAACAGAAATTTAAACGGCCATTGGGGAAGTGACTCGCCGCGGCCTCGATGATATGAGCAGAATATAACAGAATATAAAGAGAATATAAGAACGGAAATTTAAACGGCCATTGGGGATGTGACTCGCCGCGGCCTCGATGATATAAGCAGAATATAACAAAGCATAAAGAGATTTATAGGAATAGAAAATTAAACGGCCATTGGGGAAGTGACTCGCCGCGGCCTCGATGATATAAGCAGAATATATAACAAAATATAAAGAGAATATAGGAAACAGAAATTTAAACGGCCATTGGGGAAGTGACTCGCCGCGGCCTCGATGATAAGATGTGATCGCCAGGGGCCAAAAGACCCCAAAATAAGAAGGTGATTGCGCCTACCTCAAGAGCGGGAGATGGCGGGTTGCTTCTTCCTCTCCTTCCGGCCGGCCGACGGAGAGGGCTTTCCTCGGGTACCCTTGCAAGACGACGACAAATAAATGACAAGTGGATTAGAAAGATGGAGGTGTAGTATTCGAATCCTTGCGATAAAAATAACGAAATGATGGCAAGACACACACCTGGTTGGTGTTATCTTTTAAACCCCTCTCGGACTCGAGTAGGAGGAAAATGAGATGATGGATGTAAGAAGTGTAAGAGAAGAGGCCCCCTTGTGAAGGGGGATAGATGATGCAATATGATGAATGTAAAGGACTATGGAGAAAAAGGGGAAGAAAAGGCTTATTGGATGAGCCGATGGTGAAATCCGGCGGAGCTCCGGCAGCGTGGGGACGACGTGGAAGCGCGGTGGATGAAGACGACCTTCCTCTCGCGAGCGTGAGCACCCGAGAAGCCGGCAGAACCTCCACCTACAAAAGAACCCACGGGTTAGAAAAATGACTCCGTAGCCTCTGGGCTGCGGCAGCCTATCGGATCACTGCTTAGCTCCCCTAGAACTGAGGGGGTGGGCCTCTATTTATAGAGCTCCGGAAGGTGGAGGCGTCCAGGACCCTGGACACCTCCATCAGGGCCGAAATAATATTTTATTCTATTTTTATTGATTTTTTTAGAATACTTTTATGGGGGCGTCCAGGGTCCCGGACGCCTCTAACAGGTCCACCGAAAACCGACGACGGCCGCACGCGGTTTGGCACAACGCGTGGTTTTGTGAGCGGCGCCTCGTGATTCAGAAATGGGCGCGTCCAGTCAGCTGGACGTCTCTAAATTTGGCTTTTTTCACACACGACAAACCCTCGTTCGGTGGCCGGCGCCCGTGAGTGAGTTAATGGAGGCGTCCAGGGGCCTGGACGCCTCCAAAAGTTTATTATTTTTTATTATTTTTGTCTTTTATGCCAAGGCTGGCATTTTATATATTTTTTTTACATGTTTTTATGGAGGCGTCCAGGGGCCTGGACGCCTCCATTAATATATACACATTTTTTTTAATTTTTTTATTTTTATATGCCAACTGGCAATATATATATTTTTTTATATTTTCTTTTTATGGAGGCGTCCAAATTCCTGGACGCCTCCATTAATTTATTATTTTTATTATTTTTTTTATTTTTTTTTATTTAATTTTGGGCCCTGAAGAAAAAATAAAATAAATCAAAATCATGGGGGCGTCCAGGGGCCTGGACGCCCCCATTAAGACCCACCCGGGTCCTTGGATCAGGCGTCGGCGGCCGCCTGGCAGACCCCCTTCTTGATTCCGGAACCTCTTGATGCGTTCGACTGGTGTTGATGCCGTCCGAATGCCGTGACGGGACGATTCCGGATGCCGAAAAGGGCGGAAGAAGACTCAGGAAAAGGAAGCACTCGAGCGATTCGAAATGCGTAGGCCATCGCGGGGCGTCGTATAGTAATATGAGACTTTCTTATGAGACGTCAAGAATGGCGTGTCTACACATATCGCCCTGCTCTCCCTGACGAGAGTAAAGGGAACCGGGAAGACGCTGAACGGATGCAGAGGGATGAAGAAAAATCAAAGCTCGAAGGAGGAAGCTCTGCGTGCTTGCTTGATAACTCACGTCTTAACCTCTAAATGCTCAGGGTGTCTATTGAATACTTAAAATCTTCAACCTCTGTTACGAGCGAATGAAGTTTTTTTTTTTTTGTAGTTTCAATCGGATGTGATCAAACAAGGAAATGATAAGAATAGGTAATGAGGCATCCAAGGAAGGATTAAGATCGAGCAAGAGTCCAAGGATAGCAGGGAACTGTGGGGGAAAGATGGAGAAAGAAGGACTCTGGAGTGAAAACACGCCTTGCATCAGGGCGTCTTTTTATGAATTGACGACCTGCACAGAGGCGTTTCTTGAAACACGACCTAGTAAAGGCCGTTTCTTCCTGGGTTTAATTTTGGAAATGAAAACTTCCTCCGTTTGGAAACTAAGATAACACGCCTGCGAAAACGGCGTTTCTTCAAAACACGCCCTGAGGAAAGGCGTTAATCAGAAAAAGCCTTTTATTTTGAAAATAGATAATTCCAAAAATTAAAGGATAATACCAGGAATTGACGCCCTTACATACGGTCGTCCTTTCTTTTAAAACGCCTTATCACAGGTCGTTACTTTATCAAGTAACGCCCTTAGTCAAGTCGTGATTCACAAAAATGCAAGAAAAATGCAGAAAACTCATGAAAAATAGAAAAACTTTATATTATAGGAATATTGAAGTCCACTTGGGGCGTTTACATAATAACATGAGATTTGATCAATAAAATGTCAATTTTGGCGTGTCTACAGTGCCCTGGATTGACTTTAAACAGACCAACGGGCATTAAGCAGCCTTTATGGAATTGGCGCCCTAGACCAGGGCGCCTCTTTCAGGGGCCTCTGTAAGTGGCGCCCTGGTCAGGGGCGCCTCTTACAGGCCTGCCAATATATATATATATATATATATTTTAAATTAACGCCCTTGGACAGGGCGTTTCTTATAAGGCTCTTAATATATATATAGGCATACGAATTAACGACTGGGGTTAGGCCCCCATTTAAGTAATTGGCGCCCTGGACCAGGGCGCCTCTTACAGGCTCTCTGTAATTGGCGCCCTAGGCCAGGGCGCCTCTTACAGGCCATAATATTTATATATATATTAAAGTAACGCCTTAGAACAGGACATGTCTTATAGGGTGTAAGAATTGACGACGGGAGGTTAACCTCCCTTTTCTGTAGGTGGCGTCCTGGACAAGGGCGCCTCTTACAGGGGCTCTGTAATTGGCGCCCTAGGCCAGGGTGCCTCTTACAATTAAATTAACGCCCTAGAAGAGGGCGTTTCTTACTAACTCCTAAAATTTTTATTTTGGTTGAAAGAATTGACGACTGCACCTGCAGTCATTTCTCATGCAATTGGCATCCTTGACTGGGGCGCCTCTTACAGAGTTCTGGTAAGTGGCGCCCTGGTCAGGGGCGCCTCTTACCAGGAGGCATTTAATCTCAGTTCCGTTAAGTTTAACTAAATATTAATAAATGTTTATTACTATTTCATGATGAATTGACGACCTCTAGGAAGGTCGTTTCTTCAGTAATTGGCGCCCTTGACAGGGGCGCCTCTTACTGAGCCCGGGTAATTGGCGCCCTTGTAAAGGGCACCTCTTACCTGAGGCTAATTTCTAAGGGTTCATAATTTGGGGTTTTTCACTAATTAACATCTATACCTGATTCTGACTGATTTTCAGTTTAATTATAACGGATGGCTCTAGCTAATTAAGAGTTTAATGACACTAATTAACTAACATCTTTACTGAAAGTGTGTAATTTAGCTAACAGAGGGTCTAATTAAACATGTAATCTAGCAAGATCTTCTACTTAAACAATCTGATCCTTTAATATGATACTAATGTCATGTAAGTTAACCATCAAATCTTCAATTTAACTAATAAGCCCTTTAATTAATTAACATGCCCTTCTAATAGTCTCTTAATTAACTAACATGCTCTTCAATTAACTAACAGTTTTTCTTAATTAAACTAACAGGTTCTCTAATTTGACTCACAATATAATGATTACTAGCATGATTACCTATTTAACATATTAATTACTTAAATTAAACTGCATGTATTTGCCCTATACTTAAATAGATAACAGATCATCATAGTGTAAACCCCAAGGGTTATTAATGAAAACGGTAAACACATGGATATGGCATTTAATTCCCTAACTTAACTAGATTTGTTAATTAGCCTATAGGGTTTAGTTAAAAGATAAGACCACCTACCTTAAAGGAAGAAGAAGTGGGTAGCAGAAGGATTCCCCCTCTGCAAGCAACAGCACACCGGGCAGCAGCAGCAGCAAGACCAGCAGCAGCCCTCTGCAAATACTAGAGTCACCGTAGGACTCTAGTAGCTAGGAAGGGGATATAAAACAACCCCATGCTGATTAGTTCGACAGGATAGGGGGGGCAAGATCCTAAAAAAACGGATCTGGTGCCCTGCCAACGCATGTCAGAGGGGCTGTCGGTTGGGGGATCAAAAGAATTAACGCCTTAGTAGAAGGCGTATTTTTTTGCAAATTAAAGCCTTAGGTTAAGTCACGTTTTATCAAATTAAAGCCTTAGGTTAAGTCACGTTTTAAATAACGCCTTAGTTAAAGCCATCTTTTAAGTGTTCACGTCAAATTAAAACCTTAGGTTAAGTCACGTTTTAAATAAAGCCTTAGCTTAAGTCATCTTTTAAGTCCTTTATAGAAGTCACGCCTTACTCCAAGTCGCATCTCAAATGGTCATTTGACGACATAATATTTGGGCGTTTCTCATTGAATTAACGCCCTAAGATTGGGCGTTTTTTTTTTTACAATAAAGGAAAAATGTTGGTCGTGGGTTTTGAACTCTGGTCACCGGGGTGAAAGGCAAGTTGTGAACCAATATGCTAGATGATTTTCCTTGGTAAGTTAATACTTCTTCTATATGATACCTTAGTACTCTAGGTTTCATTTATAATTTATAATTATGGAAAATATATTATTTATAATTTTTATTATTCCAAAATAACTTATATATATATATTTTATAGCTCCCTTTCTTCCAAAAGTGAGAGAACTATTATTTTTATTTTTATTTATTTATTTATTTATTTATTTGAAATTAATAATTATAATTCAATAATTTGTGAAAATAATATAACTTGACATGTGATATTTATTAGTTAAATATTATTGGTAAATAAAAGATTTTTTTTGTAGAAAATTATTATTATTATATTATTATTCTAATTAAAATTTACGGGTGTTACAACTCCAGTAGCGCGTTCTGGATGGTCGCGCTGCCCTGACAGGGCGCGTTCATCGGAGAAGATGAACAGTAGGGCGGTTCCGATCGCGCTATGGGGTCCTAGCGCGATCTGCCTTGTCGCGCTAGGGCTTCCTAGCGCGATCGTCCTTGTCGCGCTAGGGGGTCCTAGCGCGTTCTTCTTATCGCGCTAGGAATCCCTAGCGCGATATGTCCTGTTGCCGGGTGTTCCTTTTGGGCCGGGTGTGTGTCCTGGACACCCCGCGGAGTTCTGGGACCGTACCTTTGGGTGTTCGGAGGTTCCGTTTGCCTTGGTCATGCGTTTGGCTGTGGGCGGTGCGTCCGTTTCTTCTCCGACCGTGGTCACCGTGCGATGGTGATGGTACGTGGGACGGCCCCCGTACTTCGCCAGGTTCGGACGTTGTTTTCCGTTGTCTTGAGAGTCTACTCCTTCAGTGACCCTCCACTAGTCGTAGCCTATCAGTATGCGTGTGCTGATCGCACCAGGGAGTGGTGTACGGGCTTACCCTGAGGACGGTTTTAGACTGGTTACCGTCGGGCCCCTCGTCAAATGAGAGTCCAGTGCCAGGGGAAAACCGGTCAGAGGGCCAGACCTAGGATGCGTGGTCTGTGTGTGCACACGTGGTTGGGGACAGTGGACGCACGTCGACGGGCGTGACCCCAGCTAGTCACTTGTTGTGGTTACTTGTTCGGTGTCTGCGCCTCGGGTAGGACCTACCACGTCAGGCGGTTCACCTGCGGTGCGGTGTAAGACGTCAGGGGACGCTACCGGCTGTGCTTCTAGTGGGTGGTACTCCTGTCGAGTACGGAGTGACAGACTGTCAGTCGAGTGTTTCCGACCTTCGGGTTTTGTCGGTTCGACCTTTGAGCTTTGGTCTTCCCTCCGTGGCACATGTGTCGGTTTACGTGCCGTAGGGTCTTGTCTTGTAAAGTACAGGGCTTTCCCTTCCGAGGTACTCTCCGACCGCTAGTGTAGTGGTTTCTCGTTTTACGAGGTAGGGTTCGAGTGATCCCTACTGAGTCTTGTTCCGAGACTCATTCCCTGCGTGTTTTCACCGTGTTTCAGGTGAGACGCCACCTTTGGGGAGCGCGTCAGGAGTGCAGCGTGGTGCGGGTGCCCAGAGGTAGTGCCAGAGGTCAGAACCGGGGGATGCCCCGTGTAGCTGTACTTTCCTTTCTTGTCACTGTATTAGTCGTGGACTGTTGTTATTGTTATTTTATATTGTGGACCATGTAAAATGTTAATTTATTTCCTGTTTAATTTCTGCAATTATTTGTGATACTTGTGTAGTCTCCACACCATCCTTTTAACCCTTCCGAGTCTTTGGACTCGTGGGTGGCGGTGCGAGTCTCGGGTTATCGGGCCTTCCCGGTAATCGGATTCTCGGGTCGTTACAAAGTCTGTCAACAATTACCCCAATGGAATCATGTTTTCTCCTAATAATTGGTAATCCCATCACAAAATCCATAGTGATATGCTCTCATTTCCACTGTGGTATTTCCATCAATTGTAATGGTCTCGCTGGCGTTTGATGCTCTGCCTTTACTTGTTGACAAATAAGACATTTGCTGACAAAGTCTGCTATATCTTTCTTCATGCCAATCCATCAAAACTATCTTTTCATATTTTTGTACATTTTTGTACTGCCTGGGCGAATAGAATATCGAGATTTATGTGCCTTAGTCAAGAGATCTTTCTTTATTTCTTCATTCCGAGGTACACACAATCTTCCCTGAAACCTGATTACCCCGTCTGCACCTTGAGTAAATCTCGGTGTGCCAATCAATTTTTGTAACTGTTGATCATTCAGTTATGCTTGCACAATTCGCTCAACCATTGCAGACTGAATAGTTAGTTGGGCCAGAAATAAGTTCTTCCATTTGCATACTGGAGAATACTCTACTACATCAGATGTCATTTTTCAAGTTTGGCGCAACTGGATTGCCATTAGCCTCTTCCTGCTGAGTGCATCTGCTACCACATTTACTTTTCCTGTGTGGTAATTTAAGGTGAAATCATAATCCTTCACAAATTCATTCCACCGTCTTTGCCTTAAATTTAATTCTTTCTGAGAGAAAATATATTTTAAAATTTGATGGTCTGTAAATACTTCAAACTGCTCACCATACAAATAATGGTGCCAAATCTTTAGAGCATGTACCACCGCTGCAAACTCCAAATCAGGTGTTGGATAATTCATCTCATGGGTCTTTAATTGTCTGGATGCATAAGCTACTACTTTGTCATTCTGCATTTGGACACATCCTAATCCTTTTCTAGAAGCATCTGTATATATCACAAATCCTCCTGACCCACAAGGTAAAGTAAGCACTGGGCTGTAGTTAACCTTGTTTTTAATTCTTGAAAGCTCAATTCACATTTATCTAACCATTCAAAAGGAACTCCTTTCCTAGTCAATTTGGTCATAGGAGCTGCAATAGAAGAAAAACCTTCAATAAACCGGCGATAGTAACCTGCAAGACCCAAAAAGCTCCTAATCTCACTGACATTCTTCGACCTTTCCCAATGTAAAACTGCCTCAACCTTAGCTGGATCAACAGACACTCCATCTCTAGAAATGATATGCCCTAAAATCTAAACACAGTCTAATCAAAATTCGCATTTACTGAATTTTACATAGAGTTGATGTTTCCTTAAAGTTTCCAATACAACCCTCAAATGTTCCTGATGGGTTTCAACAGTAGGAGAATAGATTAACACCTCATCGATAAACACCACTACAAATGTATCCAGATATGGTTGAAAAATTATGTTCATCAAATCCATAAATGCTGCTCGTGCATTAGTTAACCCAAATGACATAACCAAAAATTCATAATACCCATATCGTGTTCTGAAAGCAGTTTTTGAAATATCTTCTTCTTCTATCCTTAATTGGTGGTATCCAGATCTGAGATCAATCTTTGAAAATACTGTCGCAGCTCGTAGCTGATCAAATAAATCATCAATTCTTGGCAAAGGGTATTTATTCTTAATGGTCACTTGATTTAATTTTCTATAGTCAATGCATAATCTAAGTGACCCATCTTTCTTTCTAACAAGCAGAACAGGAGCACCCCAAGGTGACACACTTGGTCGAATAAACCCATTATCTAGTAGTTCTTGCAATTATTTCTTCAACTCTGTCAATTCAGCTGGTGCTATTCTGTAGGGAGGGATGGAAATAGGTAAAGTATCCGGTGAGAGTTCAATAGTGAACTCCACCTCTCGGTGTGGTGGCAAACCCGGAAGTTCATCAGGAAACACATCTGAAAATTCCCTGATAACATCAATATCTGAGATGATTTTCTTATTTTCATTAGAAGGAATAGCCACTATGATAGCCAAATAACCTTGACATCTACTTCTAAGCAATTTCAAAGCTTTAAGTGCTGAAACTAGTGTTTTACTAGAACGGTGCTTTGGACATTGATAGTAAAATGTCTACTCCCCAGGTTTTTAAAAAATTACTTTCTTTCCATGACAATCTAGAAGGGCAAAATTTGTATCTAACCAATCTATTCCCAAGATGACATCAAAATCAGTCATTTCCAACAGATACACACATGCTGGCATAATCCTCCCCTGAATCACCACATCAACGTTAGGAATAACAGAAGTCGTTCTAGCTATCTCCCCAGTTAGTGTGTTAATTGACATCTCATCAGTGTTCACAATTTGTTTATCTTTCAATAATTCAGCAAATCTCAGAGAAATAAAGGAATGTGTAGCACCCGGATCAAATAAAACTTTTGCATGCATATTATCGATAAGAAGAATACCTTCAACTACTGCATTGACATCTCGGGTGTCTTCCCTTGTTAGTGCATATACTCTGGCTTGAACTCTCCGATGCTGTTGTGGTTGCTGATCTTGTCTTGGCCTTGTGGGATAATCCCTTATCATATGTCCTGTCTGACCACATGAAAAATATTTACCTGCAACCCGCCAACATTCATTACCTCTATGCTACATCCCGCACTGTTGACAAACTGGCATATTATCTCTTCTAACTGGTTGAACTCTCTCTGAAAAAGTCATCTTTGGCTTCTTATCTTTCCTCACAATTGAACCAAGTTACCTCTTTTGCATTATCCCTTTATCTTTCTATTAAGAATTCCTCATATTCAGTCTCTGCAATAAAAGCAGTCCTCAAAGCTGCTGCCATAGTCTGAGGCTCAAGGATTGCAACTCAACTTCTAATGTTACTTCTCAAACCTCTAACAAATTTCTTCACCATTCTAAGCTCATCTGAACAAATATGAGGGACATACTTTTCCAATTCAGTAAATTTTACTTCATAATCGGCAACTGACATACCTCCTTGAGTCAAATTTAAAAATTCAACTTCTTTCCTATCTTTCAAATGCTGAGGGAGAAATTTTACATGGAAGATATCAAGAAATTCGTTCCAGCTAATCTCAATCTCTCTATCTCTAAAAGTGGTTCTAAGTGCAGACCTCCACCACTCGTCCGCACGGTCCTTCAACATAAATGTAGCTAATATCACCTTATCCTGCTCTGCACATCTAATGGCCGTGAAAATCTTCTCAATTTCTCTCACCCAGTTTTCCACAATCTCCTGGTGACTCTCCCCCTTAAAAGAAGGAGGACTCATATGTTTGAATTTCTCCATCAGGGTAGCGCCTGCTGCCCTATTCGGTTGTTCTTGCACACGGGTTTGTAACTAGGCTTGCATCATTGCATGAGTTTGGGCCTGTAATTGCATAGTATGCACTAACCCTTGAAAAGCTTGTGTGAACCCTCCTAAATCTAGCACACCCTGAATAGGTAACGCACCTTGCCCACAAGGAGTAAGCTCACCATGAATTATTTCCCCGACAACTCCTTGTGATGTCCCATTTGAGGGCGCAGACTCATCGGGAGAAGTATTAACATCAACCCTATCACTCCCTGTCATCTCCTGCGAGGGAGAACTAATCCGAATTAATATGATTCTAGGTTTGAAATCAAATTCTAAAATAAATTCCTACGATCTTCTGGTATGGTATATAAATTCAGATGGCTGTAAATAATTTCAAGCCTCACAACCTTGCTCTGATACCACTCTCTGTGGCGCCCCCTTCCCGCGATCCCGTATCGGGTCCGGGGACGTCACAGCGGATGTACGGAAGTGTTGTGGGCCGAATATTTACAATGCGATAAAGGCCAAACCATCACATATTCCAAAAGAAATATAATCATACTATTTCCATAAGATAAACACTCATAATTTACATCATATATAGAGTACTATATATCTCTATCCAAAAGTCATATTTACATTCATTATTCAATGAAAACTAAATCTATTTATTCTGCGCGGCGGAATCCAAACTAAACCCGGGATCATCCTCTGACCTACCGCCCGTCGGAGTCAAGACGCACACTGGTCAATTTCCTGAAATGGTTAGGCAACGAAAGTGAGTCCAAAGACTCAGTAGGCATTAAAACCAATCACATGCTTATCATATACTAAACTGTGCAAATCCATGATATATAAAGTTAAGCACAATTTCATTGGATTATACATATATTATGAATGCGAAGGAAATATAATAGAGCAAAATAATTCTCATATCTATTAGCAAATACGTATAACAAATTTTATCTGACTTATATATAAATGGCATAGTACATATCTTAGCTAAATCAGAGCTTATACATATGAACTTATTTTCAGATCATATCAAAGTCATATATCAAATCTGAACTTCATATTATTTGGCAGCATATATTGGACAGGCATCCCGTCACTAAAAGCAGTAGCAAACACATACCTAGGCATCCATACGTCGACATAAAGACAAATGGTCTAAACGCTGTAGCATGTCGGCCTTGATCAACCACGCAGGATCGGGAGTTAATACTCCATCATTCCCCAGATAATTTTCTTATTCTGGGTTCCGGATTTTTCAGAAGTTCGTTTGTCCTCGAAAATGGGCCTAATCCCGTAGCGGAAGCTAACTACAATCTGTCGTCCCACACCTCCTTAAAGTGACACAGTCCATATGCTTAATTAAATTTTTATTCTTATTATGATACTTATTACATAGTCGTCTCAATACTTAAAACTTGTCATTGAACTTTATAAAATAACTGGATCGTATTTTAATATTATTAACTAAATATATATAACATTCGAAGAGATTAGAGTAGAGAGAGAGTAGAGAGAGAAAGTAGAAAGAGATTAGAGAGAAATTAGAAAGAGATTAGAGAGAGATTAGAGAGAAAAATAATATTTTAACAGAATGGTAACTAAATAAATAATTGATTCTAAGTATAGATCATCGGGTTAAATAAATCACTAACTTACGCCTGAATAATTACATTTCAAATAAAATCAAATCAAAGAAATATAAATACCAAATAACATGCACTCAGTTTATCATGTGCCTATCTTTAGAATGGACTTCTAAATTGACTTTGTATCTCACCCGAGCTTCCGTAAAAATCTTTGCGTAGGAAAAGATGATTTTTCCGTTCCAGATACGTGAAGAATGGCGAAATTGTCCAAATAAGTTTCAAATCCTCCGTCCAAACTTTTTATTAATTATTTATATTATTCTGATGATGTATTATCTTCTCCGTTTATTAATAAAAGGATGAGAGTGGGAAGAGAGATGAGAGAGAAACTAGAGAGAGGAAATAGAGAGAGAAAGTGGAGAGGGTAGAGAAAGAAAGTGGAGAGAGTAGAGAGAGAAGTAGAGAGAAAAACTAGAGAGAGGAAATAGAGAGAAAGTGGAGAGGGTAGAGAAAGAAAGTGGAGAGAGTAGAGAGAAAAACTAGATAGAGAAAGTGGAGAGAGAAAATAGAGAGAAAGTGGAGAGAGAAAATAGAGAGAGAAACTAGAGAGTAGAGAGAATAGAGATAGAAAGTAGAGAGTAGAGAGAAAGTATAGAGAATATAGAGAAAATAAAGAGAGTAGAGAGAGAGTAAAAAAAGTGTAGAGATAGAAAGTAGTGAGAGAAAGTAAAAATAGTAGAGAGAGAAAGTAGGGAAAGATTAGAGAGAGAGAGTAGAAAAGAGAAAATGAAAATAGAAAGAGAGAAGTAGAGATGAGAGAGAGAGAGAGTGTGTGTGTGGGGGGGGAGAAGAGATGAGAGAGAGTTGGAGGGGGGATGAAGAGAGTTGGGGGGGTGTGTTTGTGTGAGAGGAAGAGGGGGAGGGGTGGTTTATATAGGGGGGAGGGGAAGAGAAGATAAGAAGAAGAAGGAGGAGATAAGGATGAGGGGAGGGGATGAGAGGAAGATGATAAGGAGGGGGGGAGACTTACGTGGGAGATATTTTTGGGTTTTGTATAATTATTATTTTTTGATTTGTTTTAGATTTTTATAAGAAAATCCCTAAAAAATTAACAATAACACAATTTCTACGAACTAGTTCACTCTATCTTATTTTTGGTCTTCCAAACGTCAAAATTTGAAAAGATGTTCAACATGAAACTTGTAGATTTTTGAATTCTCTATCCAACAGACCTAATATTGATCATATTCAGACATTCTTATAAAAAGGTATACATTATTAAAGTAAGATAACTATTTAGTTTACTTAATAAGATTCGTTAAATAATGTCGTTCAAGATATTAGACTTTAATTAAGGTAACATAAAATTTATATGGATTAACTATAAGATATTTAACTATCTTTAAGTTTCGGACGAATTCGGGTGTTACATGAGGTGAATCCCAAAACCCATTCGTAAGTCCAACCCATAAGCCGGGTTGCCAAAGTCACTCGGAACTTGGCAAGGTCCAAGTCCTCGTGTCCTCAAGTTGGAGGTGACTCTAGGGTAGAGCCACTCCAATGCCACCATCGATAGGTTGCCTACTTGGAATTCCAAGTGGCGCTCGCGAGCCTTTTCCCGCTCTTTGTGAACCTCACCGCTCGTTGTGATTTGCTTGCGTGTATGCTCATGCCATGCATTATGATGCGGTGAGTTGTTGTGAAAGTGGGTAGTGTGAAAAGGTGGACCGGGGCAACCATAAATTGACATATCATGCTTTGATGCCATGTGGACCTTGATGAACTTAGGTGGACCGGGACAGCCACAGGTGGCCCTATCATGCATGAGATGGATGATGAGTGGGGGAGGACCAGCATATCCAAATGTAAACCTGCCGTGCACTGGACCTAGTGTGTGTGCGACACAAATGACGTGACTAGCCTTACCACATGATGCAAAATGTTGTGACACATGCATTCCTATCAAGATGGTCCCATTTTTAGGTGGGGGTTGATTTGGGGGTTTCCACTCATGGGGGTCGAAGGGGTCCCAGAAAGTGGACATTTTGGGATGGGTCACTTCCTCATTTCCTAGGTGGATGTCACCCTTGGTCATGGCTGTCATAGTGTGGGCTAAGTTTTAGAATGGGTGGGTTAGGTTCGACATGGTGGGTGAGGGTAGGGTAAGGTGGGTGGTGAGTAAGGTGGGTGGGTCACATGGGGAACTAGACTCCCATTGGAAGAGATCAAAGGGATCATGGTAGGGGCTACCAAGGGAGAGGAGCTCTGTGTCCTCATGATCCTCAAATGGTGGCGGTTCCTCCTCCTTTATTGAAATAGTTGGGACGAAGTCTTTGGTGGGATGGTCGACCATGAATGGAGGGCTTGACGTTCTACCCGAGATAAGCAACTCTAATTCGTGGATAGCATCGGGCTCATCGGGTGTATGGAGGAATAGAAGGAGGTTGCTAGTGTAGCAACCCACAGTGTAAACCGCGGTGATAGTCCCGACACATAGATGTAGGAGGTCAAAACTCCTAGGTTGGTCGGCCATTGTGGTCAACATGCCAGTCAACTCCATTTACCATGCTAGGCCCTTAAGGATATCCCCTAATGTCTCCACTTGGTAAGATGATTGGATGGTGGTGTGATAGGAGAGGGGCACTATAGGGAGGTGTTGCTCCATGGGTAGGAGGTATGAGTGCAAGCTATGGAGGCCGGGGTTCACCTTGAGCCAATTGAGTATGGGCCCATCTATGGTTATGGTGCCATGAGTGAAGGTAAGTGGCTCTTGATGGTCTGAGCTATGAGAAGGGGAGATTTGAGGTTCTTCCTCACCATTGGTGTGTACTTGGGTTTCCTCGAGAGTGGGAAGGGACTCTAGGTTAGCATCTGTTCTTGTGTGGATGTGTGTGGTCTCCTTTTCCAAGGGAATGGGAAGGACTTTTGTGGGCGGGGTGTGTAGACACACCATTCCTGACGTCTCCTAAGAAAGTCTCATCTTACTATACGACGCCCCGCGACGGCTTACGCATTTTGAATCACTCGAGTGCTTCCTTTTCTTGAGTCTTCTTCTGCCCTTGTCAACATCCGGAACCGTCTCGTCGCAGCATTCGGACGGCATCAACACCAGTCAGATGCATCGGAACTAGGAAGGGTGCCTGTCGGGGAGCTGCCGACGCCTTTTCAGCGGACCCGGGGGGGTCTTAATGGAGGCGTCCAGGCCCCTGGACGCCTCCATTACTTTAATTTATTTTTTAAGACAAAAATACATAAAAAATATATATATTTATGGAGGCGTCCAGGCCCCTGGACGCCTCCATGAAAAAAATATAAAAAATATAAAATGCAAGTTGGCATAAAAACAAAACAAAAAAATAATATATATTTCTTGGAGGCGTCCAGGCCCCTGGACGCCTCCATCAACTCACTCACGGGGCGCCGCCCACCGAACGACGGTTTGTCGTGTGTGAAAGAATCCAAATTGTGGAGACGTCCAGCGGCTGGACGCGCCCATTTCCAAATCACGGGTCGCCGCTCCAAAACCACGCGTTGTGTTAAACCGCGTGCGACTTTCGGTGGAGTTCGGTGGGACTTATGGAGGCGTCCGGGACCCTGGACGCCTCCATGAAAATATTCGAAAAAAATGAATAAAAATAGAATAAAATATCTTTTTTGCCCTGATGGAGGTGTCCAGGGTCCTGGACGCCTCCACCCTCCGGAGCCCTATAAATAGAGGCCCACCCCCTCAGTTCTGGAGAGCTTCTAAGAGATCCGATAGGCTGCCGGAGCCCAGAGGCTACGGAGTCATTTCTAACCCGTGGGGTCTTTTGTAGGTGGAGGTTCTGCCGGCTTCTCGGGTGCCCACGCTCGCGAGAGGAAGGTCGTCTTCATCCACCGCGCTTCCACGTCGTCCCTACGCTGCCGGAGCTCCGCCGGATTTCACCATCGGCACATCCAATAAGCCAATCTTTCCTTTTCTTCGTAGTTCTTTGCATTCATCATCTCGCATCCTCTATCCCCCTTCATAAGGGCGCCTCTTCTTATATACTTCTTGCATCCATCATCTCATTTTCCTCCTACTCGAGTCCGAGAGGGGTTTAAAAGATAACACCAACCAGGTGTGTGTCTTGCCATCATTTCGTTATTTTTATCGCAAGGATTTGAATACTACACCTTCATCTTTCTAATCCACTCGTTACTTGTTTGTCGTTATTTTGTAAGGGTACCCAAGGAAAGCCCTCTCCGTCGGCCGGCCGAAGGGGGAGGAAGAAGCAACCCGCCATCTCCCGCTCTTGAGGTAGGCGCGATCACTTTCTTTATTTTGGGGTCTTTTGGCCCCTGGCGATCACATCTTGTTCTCGAGGCCGCGGCGAGTCACTTCCCCAATGGCCGTTTAAATTCCCGTTCTTATATTCTCTTTATATTCTGTTATATTCTGCTCATATTCTCGAGGCCGCGGCGAGTCACTTCCCCAATGGCCGTTTAAATTCCCGTTCTTATATGTTATATTCTTATCTATTCATATTCTCGAGGCCGCGGCGAGTCACTTCCCCAATGGCCGTTTAAATTCCCGCTCTTATATTCTCTTTATATTTTGTTATATTCTTATCTATTCATATTCTCGAGGCCGCGGCGAGTCACTTCCCCAATGGCCGTTTAAATTCCCGCTCTTTATATTCTCCTTATATTCTGTTATATTCTTATCTGCTCATATTCTCGAGGCCGCGGCGAGTCACTTCCCCAATGGCCGTTTTAATTCTTGCTATTTAATTTCTGCACCATTCCCGTCCCCCCGAGGCCGCGGCGAGTCACTTCCCGCTATGGCCGTTTAACCCCCATATCTTGCTATATTACATTTGTCCCGCTCGCCCCGCCGGAGCAATCTCCCGTGGTGGCCCCTTCTCTTTTCTCTTATTTCTGTGTTGCAGCAAACAAAGAGGAGCCCGCGCGCTCCGCGTCTTCTTCGCTCCCCGAACCGCGTGACGTCGCTCACAGATTGGCGATCACGGTGGGACTCCTACTGCTTCCTTTTGGCTACCCTTGCAAGTTCGGCACCGTCCGTGCCTCTCCACCTTGGCGCCCTCGCGCGCCCCCGTTGTGCTCACGGCAGCACTGTCAGTTGTGATTGGTTGGGTGTTTATTATATGTTTGTTATTTCTGTTGTTTTCTTACTCTATATCTCTGTCAGCATTCCATTGCATACATCCATCCCTCTTTTATATCCTTTTTCATTTTTTTCTAAGGATCACCCTTTCCCGGTGAAGGAAGGACTCTCCGTTTGAGAATTCCTCTCAACGGACTAGAATCTCCTCCACTGGGACCTCCGTAAGTCCCCGACATCGAAGAATCTCCTCTTCGTTCACTGGGCTGGTTGTACCATTGAAGTTCCCCGGAGTTAGTCATCCCATTCGTGGTGAGACGAGAGACCCTAGCTGACACGGCGGTGAAACAAAAATAAACTAGGGTCCCTATTTTGTGTGAACTTCGGATCTCGCTAAAAACACAAAAAAATCATCAAAATCAAAACAAAAAAAAAGACGTAAGGCATTCACTTGTGTGTTAATCTCTGCTAATCGTTTGTTGGTGTATGCTATTATGCTCTCGAAAAAACATGATGGATGGCTGAATATAATTACAATTGTTTCGAGGCCGACGCCTTCCGTTATGGGTCTCAAATGCGTGACCCAGGTCACGACTCTTATGGGGTCTATAACTCAGATTGGGGCTATCAGCCTGACCCACAGGTTCATCCCATGGACATTGGCCCGTCCTATAAGTCCTCATATGGAATACAGGCCACTGTTAGTGGAGCTTCCCCCTCCACTAGTGTTCCCTATGCCTGGGATTTCATGGCTTCTCATGTCGACTCTCTCAGCTCTCAACTTGGAGCCTTACAGGCTGTTATTGAGAGGAAATTTCTTCCTCCTTCCCCTCCTCAAGCCAACCCCCTTCACGCTTTCATGAATAATATTACCAAAATGGAGAAGGATTGGAAGGAGAGAAGAGATGAGTATGGCATCTGGGATATGAGTGAGCAAGATATTCTTCCAAGTCGTTACAATCAAGTGGACGCCGTCTGCCCACCATCCATTCATCACACTAATCCATACAGCTCTCCGCCTCCACATCCACATCTATATACGCAAATTCCTCCATGTCAATATACGTCACCTCCACTCATCAACGTGCCTCCACCACGGCGTCCATTTGAACTTGATGATCATAAAGAATTGGAAATGGCACATGATGAAATTTATGAAGATTTTGAATATACACCTACTCCGAGTTTTCTTCGTTTCCCTCTTCCACTGCTCCCACAAGAACCCCCTGCTCAGGATGAAGCCACTAGTTCTACCCCTGCTTATGAGTCATCATGGTGTCATGATGACGGGTTTACACCCCAACAACCCGCATCAATGCACCATGAATCACCTTCTACCCTTAACCCCCCACGTACCACCAAAATCCGACGTTTCCTATGTACCAAGCCTTCTACTGTCACCCCTTCAATTGTACAAATAACCCCCACACCATTGGCTTCCACTGAGCATTCCACTAACTCTTGTTCCCAACCGAGTAATCCTCCATCGTCTCCACCTAAAACCTCCACTAGCCTTGTAACCCCGAATCCAACCATTCCTATTCCTCCACTCCCCTTACCTAAACCCGTGATTAACCCTGAGCCGGGCCCATTGATTGTTGCACACGAGCCAACCTCGTCTCCTCTCGAGAACAAGGAGAAGCCCGTCGTGTCTCAACCTCCACTTACCCTTCCTATAGCCCCCATCATTGAATCTCCATTACCCGTTGAGCCTGTTGTCTCAATCTCACCTCCTTCCACCACCTCTCGGAGTGGGTGTCTTTCTACAAATACATGTGCCAAAGATGATGTTCAAGAATCGGACAAGAAGAATTTGGCCACGGCAATGCCATTCAAGATCCAAGATTTAATTTGCCGAATGCCGATTCGGGTTCTTGTGCCGGTCACCTTTGAGAAGGCCGAATTTCCATCTGCACCAATGCCCATCAAGAAGGACTCTCAGGAATTGGTGCTGACCAAATCAGGGGCCAAAATAACCACGATCACGTTACTCATTGGCCAACATGCTTTCAAGGCTCTTATTACCCCTTGTTCGGTCATAGTCCAAATGGCCAATCAAAAGAAGGGGTTCTCCTCATGCATAGTGATGACACATTCTACTGCCGAGGAGATGATGAATTCTATGCTCAGGGGTGGGTCAGGGCAGTTCTTGTTGGAAGCTTTTAACATCATGTCTACTCACCACCAACTTCCATGCAAGAGGCGAACGCCTATGTTACCCAGCATGATCACGTGTGATATTCCAACAGCCTTGAGCAGTGCCCCAAAAATGAAGCTCCTTATGCCGAGCATCCAACTTCCAATGATGGACACCGTTCATCTATCACGGGAGTTTTTTCCAAGGGAGCCATTTCATGTCAAGATCCCTACTTCACAAGCGGAGCTCTTAAATCTTTGTTTTGATATTTTGCCAAGAGAGTTACCGTTCATGTACGAATGTCCAAAGGGCCTTATTAGAAGTCCGTCAAATGAGAGCCTGTGGGCCCTGACCGTACTAATGGACCCGGTTGGTCAGAGAAAGAAGAGGCCTTCTGCCTGGGCACATCATTGGGATCAGCCTGCAAACCCAGAGGCCGAGAACTCGTGTTGAAGGTTGAAGGGCCGCACTATGAGAGAGTATTTACCAAGAAGAGGGAAAAGCATAAAGTGAAGCTTAAGGACAATAAATCCCTTGTTGAAGGAGCCCACATCAGTTCATCCACTTCCTATCCCAGTCCATCACTGCTCATGCTGCTATTCAACTTCTTTTTATGGGCAGTCCATTGGTTAAGGAGACGCCTCCGTCATCTAAATCTAAGTCATCAAGCTCCTCTGCTCTAGGGTCCCCGAACCCTCACATTCCTCGTTGTCCGGAGCTTCCGGACCCCTACATTCATCCCTGTCCGGAACCTCCGGACCCCTCCCTCTTTAATTCCATGTCTTTATCCATCTCTCACCCCCATCCGGAACCTGCGGATTTCTTATCTTATTCTCCATCTCTCTCAGGGCATTGCGCCCTTCCTTCCCATATCCATCCGGAACCTCCGGGCCTCTCCTTCTTTCGATTTATCCTTTTGTTCTTCCAAGTCATCGCGTCCTTCGTTCTTTTCACCCCTTTGAATTGCCTCTTTACATACTTCCCAGGGCATCGTGTCCCTCATGATCTTCTTCCTCCGGAACCTCCGGATTCACTTCCCCATGATTCTCCTCCTTTACGTCCGGACCCTTCGGATCCGCCTCTCTCGATTCATCAATTTCTGATTCTCTCGATCCCGCTCCCGGGTTCGACCCGGTTCCTTCCACATTAACTTCCTCGGGCACCTGCCCATTCTCACACTGTTTCCGAGGCTTTAGTCCTCACTGTTTTCTTTGATTTCTTCTCATCCTGTAAATTCTTCTAGGTATCTTTCACCTAAATCTGATTTTATCCCCGCTTATTTAAAATAAACCGCCCTAGTTGGAGGATTGTTGTATAAGAGGACCCTTACCGGAGTTCTTTTAAGGTGTCTTGATGACGATGAGGTCTGGAAATGTGTAGAGGAAGCACACTCGGGTGTGTGCGGTGGCCACGTGAATAGCCAGATGCTCGCCAAGAAGATCATTCGCAAGGCTTTTACTGGCCCACTATGGAAGAGGATTGTGCTGTCTATGTCCGTAGGTGTGTCAAGTGTCAACTTCACGCCGATAAAATCCATTCACCATCTTCCTCACTTCATCCAATATCCTCCCCATGGCCTTTCTCCATGTGGGCATTCGACATCATTGGTCCCCTAGGTGATCCCAATTCCCTCACCAAGCAGAAATCTTTCATCCTTACTGCGACGGAATACTTCACCAAATGGGCCGAAGCCGAAGCTTACGCGAAAATCAAGGCGTCAACAGTCTGCAAGTTCATCATGAAGAACATCCTCGCCAGATTCGGCGTCCCAAGCACAATCGTCACCGACAATGGGCCACAGTTCATTTCTCAGGACCTACAGGACCTCTGCAAAAGGTACGCAATTGCATTGCATCATTCATCGCCTTATTACCCACAAGGTAACGGCCAAGCGGAGGCCACCAATAAAACATTGCTCAAAATCATCAAAAAAACCTGCGAGTCTAGTAAGTTTTCAGACTGGCCAGAAAAACTTATCGAAGCCCTATGGGCCTATCGCACTTCAATCCGTACCCCCACCGGGCAGACTCCATTTGCCCTTACTTATGGTATGGAAGCGGTAGTCCCGTACGAGACTCTGATCCCTTCTCTCAGGGTACAATTGGACGAGGAATTTCCCCTCGACGATCGTCGTAATTCACTCCTCGCCCAGTTGGAACTCTTGATGAGAAGCGGCTGGCCGCTGCCGAACACGCGCGTGTGTATCAAAATAGACTCGCTCGCTTTTACCAAAAGAAAGTCGTTGAGAGAAAATTCAAAGTCGGTGAGATGGTCGTAAAAAGAATTTTTGTCAAACCTGGAGGTCCGCGTTCTAAGCTCCAACCCAATTGGGAAGGACCATTTGTAATTCAAGCCGTGTACCCTGGCAACGCCTACAAGCTAGTCAACGCCGAAGGGACCGAGTTATCCCACCCTTGGAATGGGCTTTATCTTAAGAAATACTACCCTTAGCACAAAACAAAAAAAATGATGAAAAGATAAAAAACATCAAAAACAAAGAAATACTGAAAACCACTAAAAATATGGAAAATTCAAAATGCCGATGCCTGGCAGTCACCATGTAGTTAAGTCCCTGCATCTAACCTTCATGTTAGGATAGGGCCCATTAAGGCTTCGTAGGCACCGGGCCTTGGTTTGCCAGAACCGTGGAGATCCCTGTCCGGCCACGTCGGCCTATGCTCGCTCGAAGGAAGCTAACATGTGCTCACTTATGTATTTTATTCAAAAAAGTCGGTAGCATCACCTACGGTGGGGCCCCACCCAGAAGATCTCTGGAAGCTGTAATCTTTATTCTTTTCTCTTCGACCAAATGAGACAGTCGGCGCCCTTAAAACGCTGAGCATGAGAAACCGAAACTCAAACCCCAAAGGCAAGAGTAGGATCCATTTCCTCGAGCATCGATCAGAGCACGAGAAGAGGGCAGTGTCCCCGCAGGCATACGAAAGGGAGCCCACAAACGTCAAACGACTATATCTCCCTCACAAAAAGAAATACAAAATCAAAATCAAGAGCCTGGTCGTGACCGTGCCTGATGCGATAAATGGAACCCCTCAAAGCAAAAGTCTGAATCCACAAAAGGGGGGGGGGCTATGGAATGTAAATGCTCGAGATTTGGTCCGAAGTTGTCCGAAAGGAAAGAGTTAATGGGCCCTTATTCGCTCGCCGGGTTAACGGCTTTGCCGGTCCTCTCAGGAGGTTTATCCCCTACACTCTTCCTTCTCCCTCTAAAGATGAAGTTCGATGGAGTTTCTGAAGGGTGAAAACTGCCCAGGGTCTGCGACCTTATTTTAATATACACATTTGGTTGCCTACTTTGAAAAGTAAAAGCTATCGCTGCGAAGGAGTCTCTGTGTTTCTGGCTGGTCAAGACCCATGTTTACCGCCTTGATGTCTTCTTGCTTAACCTTGGGCTTAGGCCAATGCAAGCGCGTCACCTATGGGTGCGACGGCGTCTGATTCCGGGTCAGCGTCGCGCGGTTGGTCGTTAGGGTTCCAGGGTGTTCCATCATATACCATCTAGAGTTGTGAGGAAACAGACCCGGGTCGGGCAAATCATTTACCTCAAACATCTTTTGGGTGAATCCCTGTGGTCGGAAGCGACTGGGAGCCTAAGCATGGCATGACGGTATTGTCATCAGGGTAAGTCTTAGCCGGCGGGATCATCATTCGAGGGGTCTAGAGGCCCAAATCAACCTAGATGTGCACTTAGGATACCTGGGAGGTTAGTAAGAAACCCCTGTCTCACGTAGGTTAGGTGCCATTTGGGTGCTTGCCAGGCGTTAGCAACAAAAAATTGAAATGATAAAAGTAAAAAAAATGGAAAAGAGAAAATGTACATATTTGCAAACAAAAAAAATCTTTTTTATGATAAAAAAAAAAATGCCAAATATAAAAAGAAAACAAATCAATTTTGCATGATTGCATTTGCGTGCAGCATCTCACTTTTAATACCGCTTGCATTCGTGTGCTTGCCTGTCGCATTTATCATCACCACATCTTTCCCTTGCCTTCGTTAATAAAGGCTTGGCCCCTTGACCAGTTATCAAGGACAGTCACAGTGACCATTTGCTTATTGAGCAAGGGGCCAAGTCAGAACAGAAATTCTGATTTGTTTGTTTCAGTGATGTGTGCAGGGATTCAGGCAACAGAAGCAAAGGTGAAAACCAAACAAACCGAACCTTGTATTTTATTCCAAAAAACTAAAAAAATTACATCAAGTTCCGCCCTCTCTCTCTGCATTACTCGTCCCACTACTCTCCGGGCAAAATGCTCTCAAAGGTGCTACCCAACTACGAAAAGCGGTACTCCTACCGCTCTGTACTCCCCTTCCTATTCCCACACCCCGGCGTTGATCCACGGAAGCAGCAGAGAAGCTACCAACACGAAAGCCACGCTCTCGTGCTCTTCGGTAGCGCTCCTCACCATCTCTCAGCCACTGTTCAGCAAGACCAAGGCTGATTCGGAGTTCGAATAGTTGGGCCTCCATGGCCCTTCGTTCCTCCCTTTCAGTCAATCTGTTGGCTCTTTCTCTCTCTGCGTCTCTTTCTCTCTCTGCCCGTTCTCTCTCACGGTCTTCCCTCTCCAACTGGAGAGTGATCCTCAGTTCCATAGCATCCCTAGAGAGTCGTCATCAGGATGACGCCGCAGTTCCCTCTCCAGTTCTGCTATCCTAGCCTCCTCTGCGCAGCTTGGGCAAGCGCTTCTTCCGTCTCCTTTTCCTGCCAGAGTGTACCATCTCAGATACGCGATAAGGCGTAAACAAAGAGAACTCAACACTGAAACTTTTACCTGTATACAGAGCATCCCTTCTGCCTCCGCAGCACGCTGCGTGGCGTGAGCAAGTTGCTCATGAAGCAAGTCAAGTTCTGAGGTGGGAATCCACAAGCTGGAAGAGGCACCACCTACTCCCATCGCTGGGGAAGCCGCGCCAATCTGGGCATGCTACGACCGCGTGAATTAGCAGCCAACATCTGGAATCTGCGGTTTTAATTAGGAACGCACTGTACACCTACCAAGGCGCTCGTAGCTCCGCGGGTATCGCCCAACCGTTGCTCCATCTCTGCCAAGCGAGTTCGTAAATTCGCTATCATGGTATCACGGATATCCTGCAGCTATACGAGTCAGCATTTTCACCAGAAAACCAAAAAGGGAGAAAGAAGAAAAGAGAAAAAGGGGAAACCTACCTCCACAAGTCCCCGGGGTTGGAGCCGCTCTGCGTACTTTGTCCTATATAGACGCAAGTAGTCCTCGCTATCCCGCGCATGTGATTCTACAATCGTGCCACCCCGTTGCCAGTCTTCATACTGTTCAGGGAACCGCACACGCCAGTCAATGCAGGTCGCCGGTCCTCGCGTCTCTCTCCCAACGCGAGGTGGCGCAGCTGAATCCACCCATTCTTGAGCCAGTCCCAAAATCCTCATAACCAATCGTAGCCGAAGCGGCTCGATTTCATTCAGGCAGTGCATCCACAGTTCCCGTCCGAACCGGGCATGACTTGCTAGAACCCACGGCTGGTCGGCATCGACCATGTCTGAGTAGGGTCTCCAGTTTACCATCGCTGCAGGGAACTCCTGTAGCTCCCGCCTTAGCACCATCAGTTGGTAGGTTAGGGGTGCCGCACTCATGATGGGTTCCCACCGCCTGGCTAGCGGCACCATCGCGGGTCGCCAATGCCGAGCTCTCCCCATGGGGAGGTAATAATAGCTCCACAGTTGCTCGGCGCAGGTCATCAGTACCTTGCAAAAACACAAAAAAAATACAAAACAAGCAAAACCAAAAATACCTGGATGAATGGTGTGAAACCACTCACAGCCATCTCACGATCCGCTTCTTGGAACAGGCCTGCAAACAAGTGTGCCAGCATGGCAGCTCCCCAGGCATAGTATCCTACTCTTTCAAGGTCTGATAGCAGCTCCAGGAAGCGACATTGGATACCGTCCCCTTTCGAGCTCAGTACCAATCTCCCCAAAAGGAAGAGGAGAAATCTCCTCAAATCTATGTTGCATCTTTCCCAGTTGCCGAAATCTGTGCAGTACACGGCACGGCATCCTATTTCCATCCTTTCCATGAACTCTTCTGAGGATTCGTCGTCCCGCCGACGAGTGTCGGTGAGCCCTAATGCATCCATGAGGGACGCCCTAGCTACCGACCTATTTTTCCGACCATCTAGGTCCAAACCCAGTAGCTTCCGAGCACCTTCTCGGTAATCCGCATAAGTGACCCCGGTCACTGCCTCGCCCTCCACCTTCAGGCTTGTGATCCGGACCACATCCTCCAAGCTGGGCACCATGTGCCCCCAGGGCATCAGGAATGCCCGACTCACTGGGTCCCATCTCTCACAGAAGGCTTGGATCAGGACTAGGTCGAGCTCGAGCGGCTCGATCCGAAGAAAGGTGCCAAATCCCATCACGTCTAGCCTCGCCTTCTGAAAATCTGGGAGACCTCGGTATGCTGCCACTACCAACTCCCATGAGATCTGTGATTTCATCACACTCTACGCATGCAGGGAATGGAGAGGAGGTTTGTCAGAAAGAAAGGAAGAAAAAAGAATGGAAAAAAGGGGCAGGAAAGCTCAGCTTACGAGTTGTGATTGGGCCCTTTCGCTGAAGTGCCCTTCGAGGTCCGAAAGCCTCCTGGAACTACTACCACTGGACCTGCTTCTCTTCGAGGAGTGGGAAGATTCGCCCTCCATCCAACTCTCAGAATTTTGAACTCCTCCTCTCCCGTGAGAACTTGTGCTCCTCGAGTTAGCTCTCGATATACCTGGGAGGATAAAAGGGACAAGAATTTATAGAAATGGAAGGAGTGCAGGCCAAGATTGCCTCCATCACCTTTAATGATAGCCCTCGCGATGAGGCACCTACCATGCGGTCCCGTGTGTCACTTCACCGCTCGCACAGGGTGATTGATTGGACGAAGAATATGACGACTAGCCCCCTATGTTGTCTAGGGATACCCTATCATGTTTTGGAGGACGTCCGCAAAATTTGACACAACATCCGGGAAAAGGGACTAGGGCCGTCATTATTGACTTCGACGGCAGATTCCCGTGGAAAATGGTCACAACAAGACGCGATTCTCCGCTTGGGGTGGAGTCTCGGCAGACCCATCACATGGGAACAGTGCAAAGGAGAAGAAGTGTAGGGAAGAAGGAACGCACAAGAGAACAAACAAGCAGCAGAAAATCAAATCACTCCATTCATAATTCTACATAAGCTGTCATAAACACTACAATCATAGAGAGGAGGCGGGTCCACTAGCTCGCCAACTCTTGCCATTATCTTCATGCTCGTCCCTCTAGGCGTCCCTCTCCTCTCCCCTGAGGTGAGGGTCCCTCAGAAGCCTCCTGGATCCCCGTGCAGTAGCACCCGCCTCGCCTCGTGGCGCCGGCTCCACAGTAATGACTCGCTGCTCCTCCCCTGGCGTGGCGAAGAAGCCACTAGCGGCAAAGCGACCAGACTGGCGCAGTCGCTCCCCGAACTCTCGCGCTCTCTCGTAGCGCGTCTCCATCCCTCCTAGCCTCTGCACGACGGCCTGAAGGCCCAGCTGGAGCTCCCTCACTTGGGCCTCCAAGGCCCTCCTCTCGGTCTGATCCCGCTGTCGCTCAGACCTTCTCTCGGCTTTCTCTCTCTCTGCCTCTCTCCTCATCATCTGCAGAAGAACCCTTAACTCCAGGATATCTGGAGAAGGTCTCTGCTCACCGCGATGTCGCAACTCTGCTACAGTCGCCACCCAGGCATCACGCTCCTCTTCCGCCCGGGCAACCCGAGCCACCGCACCGGCAAGTTGCTCCCGGAGGGAGGCAATCTCAAGAAAAGGGGCCGAAGAACTGTAAGATGCGCCGCCAGCCACTCCCACCATCGCTGTCTGCTGGGCACGCTGGAACGAACAAACAACAGCCGTCAGCTAAGCTCCACATTTAAAAACAGAAAATGCCGCATTTAGCTTACCAGGAGCGACAGTTCCTATTGAGTGGCGGCCAGCTGCCGCCTGACCTCGGCAAATTGGGCACGCGAGCCATTGACGTCGCGCGTATCCCCGGCTTGGGGAAGCACCGCATAACTCTCTCTCTGCTGTCGCAGGAAGTCGGCACTATCTTGCACCAGTACGCTCCCTTGCTGTCCAGGGAGACGTATGCGCCAGTCTTCAAGCTTCGCCTTGCCGCGACTCTCCTTCCTGATGCGGCTCGGCTCGTCTGCACTCGCCCACTCATCGGCCAGGCCCAGGGTCCTCGCCATGTCCTGCACCAAGAAAGAAGGGCCTCGCATCATAACAAGAACGCGTCTCCTGTCAAGGACGCGTCCATCATTTGAGTGCAACACTCGCCGAACCCTTTCCCCCCTCGCACGGCTCGCTTCAAAACTCAAAATGGATCAAAGGAGAAGATCTGAGGACCTACCAGACCGTGTTCACCTCCTTCCGCACCATCAGGCCCCTCGGGTCCCTCGGGGGCCCGAAGCGGCCCTTCCTCCTCCATGGACGCCGTTCCGTGCTCTTGCGTGTCCCTCCTCGGGCGAGGAGTCCCTCGTCCCTCTCCACCTTCACCATGGTCCGGCCCACCGAACTCCATCGATCGAGGGGAAGAAGACGAAGACGGGGGAGCGAGTTTCGGCGGAAGGCGGGCTCGTTTGCGGGTAAGGCACGGGAGAAGAAAGGCCGCCCGGCGCTTTAAATTTGAATTCGAGGGTTAAGACGCGTCCTCGCGCCTGGACGCGCCCAAAAGAAAGCAACAGAATCCCTCCGTGCAAAGTAGTTCCCTTCTGTCTAGGGCAAAAGTCTCGTAAGGCATGCTTCGAAACAACTTGGTGCAAGAGAAGAAGTGTAGGAAAGGAGAGGCGCTACAGTGGTCAGTCGTCAGAGTTTTGTCTAGACCCCCTTGTACTGTGGTGTGATTCTGCTATAATTCTGTTACTTTCTGATGTTATTAATCCATGCTGGCCTGTGCAGGTTTTACTAATGGACGTCTTTGTCCAATCTCCTGTCCCACCTTTCAATGGTTGATCCCACCATGTCATGCATTGTAGTATATGATACCTACGCTACTAGAACATGTCAAGGACCTCGCGACCCGAACGAATCTGGGATTTGAGTTCCCCTTCAATAAAAACAGTGATGATCCCTGAAGAATTTGGGTTGTACGGATAGGCCGTTAACTTGTGGTAGCATGGGGACGGCGGTTCCATTCAGTGAGTTAGTGCGCGGATAAACGGGCCCCAGCCCAGTGTCGGCTCACCGGATCGGTATCCTGACCCATTCTTAACGAGTTGACAATATTATCCTTGGCTAGTTTTTATTTTAGTTTGTTTTAAATTTTTCTTTAAACCCAGCATGCATTCATATAGGACTTTGATTTATTGCGGAAGATCATTCAAGTGATTCGATTGCGAAAGCCGCTGTGCTTCAATTCTTACAAATATGAGATGTTCCACTCCGAATGAAATACTGAGTTTCCTTGAAACGGCCCTACGCTGCTCTTCCAAAGGAGAGCCTTGTTTGCACAGACCCTCAGATATTCCTTTACTGTTTACCTTGTTTGACCCACCTTGGCCGCAGCACTTCCACATTGGCTAATAACCGCTCACCAAAGGTGAAACCTGCAGGTTTATGACCCAGGTACTTCCACGCCGAGAAGTTGGTCTCTTTTTGTTTCGTGCCTGAGCGCACATCTCACCCTCCCTTATCTGATCGCTGTCCAAGTAAATCGTCAAAATTTGAAAGACCTCCTTCAAGGTCGCCTCATTGAAACTTTAGGAGAGATTCCAAACAGTAACGTCAAAAGCGTGTCTCATCACACCTTGGCATCAACTTATCAGTCCGCTCCCACTTCACTCCACTTCGATACCATTCCACTACGTGTCGCTCCCTTACAAAGCAGACGCCAAGGCGGGGTAGCTGTAGACACGCCATTCCTGACGTCTCCTGAGAAAGTCTCATATTACTATACGACGCCCCGCGACGGCTTACGCATTTTGAATCACTCGAGTGCTTCCTTTTCTTGAGTCTTCTTTCGCCCTTGTCAGCATCCGGAACCGTCTCGTCACAGCATTCGGACGGCATCAACACCAGTCAGACGCATCGGAACCAGGAAGGGTGCATGTCGGGGAGCTGCCGACGCCTTTTCAGCGGACCCGTGGGGGTCTTAATGGAGGCGTCCAGGCCCCTGGACGCCTCCATCATTTTAATTTATTTTTTTAAGACAAAAAATACATAAAAAATATATATATTTATGGAGGCGTCCAGACCCCTGGACGCCTCCATGAAAATAAATATAAAAAAATATATATGCCAATTGGCATAAAAAATAAAACAAACAAAATAATATTATAATTTCTTGGAGGCGTCCAGGACCCTGGACGCCTCCATCAACTCACTCACGGGGCGCCGCCCACCGAACGACGGTTTGTCGTGTGTGAAAGAATCCAAATTGTGAAGACGTCCAGCTGGCTGGACGCGCCCATTTCCAAATCACGGATCGTCGCTCCAAAACCACGCGTTGTGTTAAACCGCGTGCGACTTTCGGCGGAGTTCGGTGGGACTTATGGAGGCGTCCGGGACCCTGGACGCCTCCATGAAAATATTCAAAAAAAAATGAATAAAAATAGAATAAAATATCTTTTTTACCTTGATGGAGGTGTCCAGGGTCCTGGACGCCTCCACCCTCCGGAGCCCTATAAATTGATGCCCACCCCCTCGTTCTGCAAGAGCTTCTAAGAGATCCGATAGGCTGCCAGAGCCCAGAGACTACGGAGTCATTTCTAACCCGTGAGGTCTTTTGTAGGTGTAGGTTCTGCCGGCTTCTCGGGTGCCCACGCTCGCGAGAGGAAGGTCGTCTTCATCCACCGCGCTTCCACGTCGTCCCCACGCTGCCGGAGCTCCGCCGGATTTCACCATCGACACATCCAATAAGCCAATCCTTTCCTTTTCTTCATAGTTATCTTGCATTCATCATCTCGCATCCTCTATCCCCCTTATAAGGGCGCCTCTTCTTATATACTTCTTGCATCCATCATCTCATTTTCCTCCTACTCGTATCCGAGAGGGGTTTAAAAGACAACACCAACCAGGTGTGTGTCTTGCCATCATTTCGTTATTTTTATCGCAAGGATTTGAATACTACACCTTCATCTTTCTAATCCACTCGTTACTTGTTTGTCGTTGTTTTGCAAGGGTACCCAAGGAAAGCCCTCTCCGTCGGCCGGCCGAAGGGGGAGGAAGAAGCAACCCGCCATCTCCCGCTCTTGAGGTAGGCGCGATCACTTTCTTTATTTTGGGTCTTTTGGCCCCTGGCGATCACATCATGTTCTCGAGGCCGCGGCGAGTCACTTCCCCAATGGCCGTTTAAATTCCCGTTCTTATATTCTCTTTATATTCTGTTATATTCTATCTGCTCATATTCTCGAGGCCGCGGCGAGTCACTTCCCCAATGGCCGTTTAAATTCTCGTTCTTATATGTTATATTCTTATCTATTCATATTCTCGAGGCCGCGGCGAGTCACTTCCCCAATGGCCGTTTAAATTCCCGTTCTTATATTCTCTTTATATTTGTTATATTCTTATCTATTCATATTCTCGAGGCCGCGGCGAGTCACTTCCCCAATGACCGTTTAAATTTCCACTCTTTATATTCTCCTTATATTCTGTTATATTCTTATCTGCTCATATTCTCGAGGCCGCGGCGAGTCACTTCCCCAATGGCCGTTTCAATTCTGACTATTTAATTTCTGCACCATTCCCGTCCCCCCGAGGCCGCGGCGAGTCACTTCCCGCTATGACCGTTTAACCCCCATATCTTGCTATATTACATTTGTCCCGCTCGCCCCGCCGGAGCAATCTCCCATGGTGGCCCATTCTCTATTCTCTTATTTCTGTGTTGCAGCAAACAAAGAGGAGCCCGCGCGCTCCTCGTCTTCTTCGCTCCCCGAACCGCGTGACGTCGCTCACAGGGTGATGATAGTCGGTGTGTGGTGCACCCGAGGTGGTGAACAAGGACAGGACTCCAGCGGATGGGAGAGTGCAACGTTATTGAATTTAAAAGCTCCCGGAAGGTGTGGCGGATGCACTAGGCAAGTCCGACGTGTCGGGTAATTGTCGGCATTCCTTTCATCTAACCATCTCCTACCTAGGATTATGCAAGGGCCCGCCAAAGTACCAATTTGACACCAAGCTCCATCAAAGTATGTGGTCTTCCCGAACCATTCATGGAATTCAACGAAAACTTGGTCTCCGTTGTGCACAATTCGCCCGGTCCTAGAAAGAGAGGGAACGATATCGGGGGATACCCAATTATCGGACTCCAAGTCAATAAAATCAATTTCCGTAGGCTCTCCATTGGGTAGGTATGCAAGGGATATGATGTAAGGTTTGGCATAGCACCTACGGGCGACGCAGCGGATAACAAAAATTTCATTTGTCCGATCCCGGTGTTATGGAAAGCTTAATCTGTGCTCTAATCGGTGTTTCTAAGACCCTAATTACGGGTTGCGTGTTTCACCTTACGCGGAACGACGCTGTCCGCTAAGCCCGATGCAGAGAACCCGAGCTGCACAGCTGTACGGCCTCTAGAGCAGATCCACACGGACCCTTGTGCAGCGACGGTACCTCCCCGGCACGACCTTCTCCGGCTCTATCACCTTCTGGAGAGAAAGAGAGCAAGAGGGAGAAAGGGGGAGGCTAATCCTCTCCCATAAGCCAAGATGCTTGATTAGCTTAAGGGAAGGATTGAGAAGAGTTCAAATGAACTCACGTCGGATGCTATATATAGGGTTTAGGCTTATTAGAAAAGGGCTCCAAAAGACCGAAACTGTATATATGTCCTATCTTATATTATACATATGTATTAAACTCCATTTACACTCCTTTCCAAAAGAATTTCAATGGAAATAATGCATACATTTGTATAATAAAAATTCGTCACCCAAGAATCCATTGTGTGTGATCCTCTAGGCCCATAGTCACTCTAGTTTAAGGCCCATTAACTTCTAATTTCCAATTAGAAGTAAATTAAACGTATTCTTCGCTTCTACCAGAGCCGAAGAATAGTTTAATTTATTCGGAACCTTTGATCACGTTGGGTCAAGCAAATCCGCGTGATCCTAAAGGACGCCGGGTTTAAACCAGCCTGTCAGGTACCTGTAAGTCCACAGTTACCGCATCGATATAATCCCTCGCTCCTTCTATGAGTCTGGTACGATCAAGTGTATGGTTTGTGTCAAACCCCATGATCGTGCCATTTGACTATGACCTCCTTAAAGTGTATGACGTCCGTTCTAAACGAACTCACACGACCCTGGCCAGGGATTTAACGGAGCGTCAATGTCATGACCCATTAACTGTCTGATATATACCCGACAGTGAGCGATCCCTTCTTGACCATTGACGATCTTCACACGTATCCTGGAGTGGTTAATGACTCGGCAACTCATGACTTATGGTTAAAGTCACTTAGCTAAGTAATTAAACCATTCCAGTCCTTGTGTAAGATCCGATCAATGTCTCAGGTCAAAGGACCAACGATGCTACTGTGACCGTTGGATCTTCAGTTGACATTAGGTATAATCAACCATCTGAAGATCCAATAGCGGATCAGTTCAGTGCACATCCTCCAAGGACATACACCTACACATATGTGTTGGTGTCCCGCACCAATAACCATGAGACTAATCACATACACATCATGTGTACTTGTTTAATAGGTAATCAAAGTCCCCGAGTGATTACTCTTCAACCAGGAACAGTTTAAGGTATGTGTTCATATAAAGTAAGTCTCATGTTCGAGATCTCATCTCGAGCTGACTTTACATCAACATATCCTAGGGACAACGTAAAGTAACATAATCGCATATTTACGCTCAAACACCACTTTATTAATGAACAAGATCGTAGAACAATTGGGCCTACCCGACCCGAAATTAGACTGTAGCACACCAACACTAACAATCTCCCACTTGAACTACAGTCAATTGCCCACAATTTTGAGGCCCATCTTATCCCGATGACGCTCAAATACAGTCTGTGTCAAAGGCTTAGTCAGTGGATCTGCTATGTTATCTTCTGACGGTACACGCTCTACCATCACATCTCCACGATCAACAATCTCCCGAATAAGGTGAAAGTGCCTGAGAATATGCTTGGACCTTTGGTGAGATCTCGGTTCCTTCGCCTGGGTGATGGCCCCATTATTATCACAAAATAATGGGATGGGAGCTGATATCTCAGGAACTATGCCGAGTTCCAAGATGAATTTCTTCATCCAGATGGCTTCTCCAACTGACTGCCCCTCCATTCAACATGAATACAAATTCAGACATGGATTTAGGGTTATCTGGATCTGACTGGAAACTAGAATCTGTGTAAGCTCTAAGCTATAAGTCCTCTCCTCCATTAAGAAGAAAAAGATCCTTAGCCCTTCGCAGGTACTTAAGGATGCCCTTTAGTACCTTCCAGTGTTCTTCGCCTGGATTTGCCTGATATCTACTGACAATGCTCAAAGCATTGGCAACATCAGGCCGTGTACATAGCATTGCATACATGATTGGCCCTATGTCCGAAGCATAGGGTACCTTATTCATATGTGCCACCTCCTCAGAAGTTTTAGGACTCATCCCTTTGAATAGGTAAATTCCATGTCTCATGGGAATGAGACCTCTCTTGGAATTTTTCATCCTAAACCTTTTGATGATAGTGTCTATGTACATGGATTGGGATAATCCTAGCATCCTTTTAGATCTATCTCGATAGATCCTTATGCCCAGTACATAGGATGCTTCTCCCAAATCCTTCATGGAGAAAGTCTTGGACAACCAAGACTTAGTTGATGTCAACATCCCTACATCATTCCCAATGAGTAAGATGTCATCAACATAAAGGACCAAGAAGGTCACTGAGCTCCCACTAACCTTCTTGTAAACACAGGGTTCATCTTCATTCCGAATGAAGTTGAAAGATTTGACAGCCTCGTCAAATCTTAAGTTCCAGCTTCTAGATGCCTGCTTTAATCCATAAATGGACCTTTGAAGTTTGCATACCTTATTAGGATGTAGCTTGGAAGTGAATCCTTCAGGCTGTACCATGTACACCTCTTCTGACAGGTTTCCATTAAGAAAAGATATCTTCACATCCATTTGCCAGATCTCATAATCCAGGTATGCAGCAATGGCAAGGAGGATTCTGATTGACTTAACCATGGCTACCGGCGAAAACGTCTCGTCATAGTCAATGCCTTGCCTTTGATGATATCCTTTCGCCACTAGTCTAGCCTTGTATGTGTCAACCTGCCCATCTGTACCGATTTTCCTTTTGAAAATCCATTTGCAGCCGATAGGGACCTTCCCTTCGGGTACATCAACTAAGTTCCAAGCTTTGTTGGTGTACATGGACTGGATCTCTGAATCCATTGTCTCTTGCCATTTCTCGGAGTCTACACTACGGATCGCCTCCTGGTACGACTGAGGATCATCATCCTCATCGATACACACCTTAGAGGACCCCTCTGAGACATGTCCAACATATCTCACAGGTTCTCTCGGTAGTCTACCAGATCTCCGTAGTGTCAGTGTTTCACCTTGAATAGGATCATCCGATACCATCTCATCTAATGAGTTTGTGTCTATGGGTTGTGGTTCTTGGACCTCGTCCAATTCTATCTGGCTCCCACTATTTTTCTGGAGTAGATATTCTCTTTCCAGAAATACAGTTCTCTTGGCCACTAAGATCCTTTGCTCAGAAGGGTGATAGAAATAATATCCAAACGTCTCCTTTGGATATCCCACAAACCTACACTTATCGGTCATCGACTCAAGCTTATCACTCTAGTTCTTCTTTACATGAGCAGGACACCCCCAAATTTTAATGTGATTAAAATTTGGTTTCCTGCCCTTCCATATCTCATATGGTATAGAAGGAACTGATTTACTTGAGATCCTATTCAATAAATAAGCCGCAGTCTCTAACGCATAGCCCCAGAGAGACAAGGGTAGTCCTGACATAGACATCATGGATCGGACCATGTCTAACAAGGTCCTGTTTCTCCTTTCGGATACACCATTGTGTTGTGGTGTATACGGTGGAGTCCACTGAGAAACTATTCCATGGTCTTTAAGATAAGAAGTGAATTCATGGCTTAAGTATTCACCTCCTCGATCCGATCGAAGAGCCTTAATACTTTTGCCAGTCTGTTTCTCTACTTCATTTTTGTATTCCTTAAACTTCTCAAAGGCTTGTGATTTATGTCTCATTAAATACACATAGCCATATCTAGAGAAGTCATCAATAAAAGAAATGAAATAGAGATAATCTCCTTTTGCTTCTATGGACATGGGTCCACACACATCCGAGTGTATGAGTTCGAGAAGGTCAACAGCCCTCTCACCATGTCCACAAAAAGGAGCCTTGGTCATTTTCCCCATGAGACACGACTCACAGATATCAAATGGCTTGTATTCGAACGAATTCAAATACCCATTTGAGTGTAAGTGAGAGACTCTTTTCTCACCTACATGACCAAGTCTGCAATGCCATAGATATGCAGAATTCACTTCATCAGCATTGGAAATATGCATAACATTAGAACGTGTATCTAATACATAAAGACCATTGACTAATGAACTATTGGCTATAATCAAACCATTATTCATTATAGAGCACCCAGTGCTATTAAAAGTCAATGTATATCCAATGTTATACAAGCCAGAGATTGAAATAATGTTCTTAATAATATTAGGAACTGTGGACATCAAAAATTACACACCCAGATATCCTGCTCGGCCCAGCATCAACAACGGCACCGAGTGAGGAATCCCCGGAGGGACTGGTCATCCGGACTCCCCAAATATGCACACTGCCATAAGGCTGTCTCCAGAGTCACGGCAGTAAAGAGAAATCAACCACCAAGGGCCTCCCAAACCACGAGCCACGGAGAAAATCAAACGGGCCATGACTCATGCTCACAACGGGCTCAGAATGGGCTCATAAATCCACCCAGGGTGGCCTTCAGCGGCACACCCTTGCCCTCCAACGGCACGCCTATTTGGCCCTTCAGCGGCACATTCCCTGGCTTCAGCGGCACGCCCAGTTTGGGGCTTCAGCGGCACAGTCTCTAGCCTTCAACGGTACTACCAGGGGCTTCAGCGGCACGCCCATTTAGGGCTCCAGCGGCACGCCCATCTAGGCCTTCAGCGGCACGCCTATTTGGTGCTCCCGCGGCACGCTTGGCAGCCCTTCAGCGGCACACCCTTTACGACCAGGGGCTTCAGCGGCACGCCCATTTAGGGCTCCAGCGGCACGCCCATATGGGCCTTCAGCGGCACGCCCATTTGGTGCTTCAGCGGCACACCTTCCTGGCCGTTCAACGGCACGCCCTTTGGGCTCTTCAGCGGCACACCTGCCGTGTCTTCCAGCGGCACGGCCTTTGGCCCTCCCAGCGGCACACTTCTTGAGCCTGCCAGCGGCACAGCGTCAAGGCATTTCAACGGCCGAACGACGTGATGCCCATGACCTACGGATTCTTGGCGCGCAGTGGACTTGCTGAGGTGTCGCCCGGGGAGAGAGGCACGCTGCCTACTCCTCCTGCCACCCAGGACAAGGGAGTCAAACCCCATTAAATCCCCGCCGGACGCTTCCCGCCTTCGGAGGCTCCCGCCGCCCGGGGTATAAAACCCCCCTTCGCTGCGAACAGAAAGAGGGGAGAGGAGGGGCATACACACACAGACAGATACACGCAGAAGAGAAGAAGAGAAGAGAAGAAGAGAAGAAGAGAAGAAGAGGAGGAGAAGAGAAGAAGAGGGAAGAGAGGAAGAGAGGGGAGAGGCCCCGCCGCTCCAGTCACCGTCGCCGTCAGTGCGAAGAGGGAAGAGAAGTAGAGAAAGAAGAAGAGGAGGGGAGGCTCTGCCTCCCCCTCCCGCTGCTCCATCCACCGCCGTCCACGCAAAGAGCAGAAGAAGAAGAAGAAGAAGAGAGGAAGGAGAGGGGAAGCTCCGGCTCCCCCGCTGCTATCCCGTCCACCACCGCCCGTGTGAAGAGAGGAAGAGAAGGAGAGTGAGTGAAGAGAGAGAGTGAAGTCCGGGAGGGGAGGAGTCCATGCCCCCCATTGTGTCTTCTTTCTTTCTTTCTTTGTCCCCTTGTTTTCCTTCCCGTCACCATGTATTAGCCCCCTTGGGGCACTCCTCTTGTGTGAATAAAGGTAGAGGGCTTGCAACATCTCTTCGGACGTCTTTCCGACGCATTTCTTCCGGGTTTACATCATTCGGTGTTTCACGCCCCTTTCTTTTTCTCCCCTTCCTTAGGGTTTACTTCCTATCGAGCGTTTTCCTCTTCGTTCACCCCCAGCCGTGCCTCCCATGGCATGCCCCAATCGTGCCTCCAACGGCACACCCAATTGTGCCTTCAACGGCATGCCCTGATTGTGCCTCCAACGGCACGCCCAGTCGTGCCGCCTTCAGCAGCACGCCCTCTTTGAACCCTTCACCGGCGCGCCTGATCAGGCCTTCGCCGGCACACCCCGTCGGCCCCCTGCGGCACACCCCAACTGTGCCCAGCGGCACACCCTAGCCGTGCCCCAGCGGCACGCCCCAACCAGCCTTCGCCGGCACACCCCCCATCGGGCCTTTGACGGTGCACTCTTCAACGCCCTTCACGGGCACGGCCTTGGCTGCCTTTCCCCGGCACACCTATGATGGCCCTCACCGGTATGCCCCTTTGGGCCTTCCTCGGCACGGCCTTCATGGCCTTCACTACCATACCCTTGGCCCCCTTGGCCCGGCACACTTGCCCTTCCTTCTTGTCCGACGCATCCCCCCCTCAGCCAGTCCTAGAGTAGCCTTCCACTCGCCGTTCCCTCTGAGTTTTCCGAGGTTTATAAAGGTGTTGCCGCTCTCGGGCGCCCACCTCCAGTTGTTGGGTTCCGCCACTCCATGTGGGCGCCTTCCCTGTATCTCCCTTACGCTCGGGTTAAGGGGAGATGCTGCCGAATTTTCGTTAGAAATAATAACATATTGAAAGACAAAAGGAAGCAACAAACAAATGGAACAGCCACACATCTAAAAGATAAAAGACAGTAACAAACAAACGAAAAGAACAACGGTGAAATACCTTAACCAAAGCAAATGGAACCGCAATCAATTCAAAGAGGACCGAATCGAACGACAACTAAACAACTTGAACATCCGCCCTCACAAAAGAAAGAATGAAAATTAACCAAGAGAAGAAAAGAAGAAACCCATGCAAACTTAATAAAATTAGAAAACAAGAAAAGAAAAGTCTTAAAAGAAACGGAGGAGGAGTGGGCTCCCCATGCCTTTCGCCGGTACGCCCCTTCAGCTACCTTCGCCGGTACACCCTCTAGCTACCCTTGGCCGGCACACCCTTCGCTGGCACACCCACTGGCGCCCTTCGCCGGCACGCCCTCCATGGCCCCTCGCCGATACACCTAGCCAACTCTTCCCCGGTATGCCCTTCAATGGCCTTCGCCGGCACACTCCCTGTTGCCTTCGCCGGCACGCTCCATGCCGCCCTCGCCGGCACACTTCCTGCCGCCTTCGTCGGCACACACCCGCTTGGCCCTTCGCCGGCACGCTCCTTTGGCCCTCAGCGGCACGCACCCTTTCAGCCCCTCAGCGGTACACTTCCTCAGCCCCTCAGTGGTACACTTCCTCAGCCCTTCAGCGGCACAGCCCCAGGCCCTTCAGCGGCACACTCCCAACCCTTCAGCGGTACGCCCCCAGGCCCTTCAGCGGCATACTCCCAGCCCTTCAGCGGCACGCCCTCAGCCCTTCAGCGGTACGCCTTTCTCTTAGCCCTTTAATGACCCATTCTCTCTCCAGAAAATATGAGTAATAATAATAATAATAATAAATAATAACAGATTCAAAAAATGAATAAATAAATAAGAATAATAAAGGAATAAGTAATAGTAATAATAAACTTAAAAATAATGACGATAATAATAATTAGACAAATAAACAATAACAAAAATGAATGAATAGTAATAACGAACTTAATAAGAATGATAAATAAATAAAAGATAACCAAAATAAATAATAATAACAAACTTAACGAAACACGACAAGCAAATGAATGACAATAAAATGAACAAAAATAATAACAAACCTAACAATAGCACTGATAAATAAATAAATCATAAAAAATGATAAATAGATAGTAATAATAAACCCACTCAAAGATACGCATAAATCAACGAATAATAATGATAAATTTTCACATGATAACAAAACAATGAGATCCACCTTGCAGCCCCGTCTCTCTCGTGACCCGGTGCCGAAGGAACAACAATATCGCCCTTCCAGGTTGGGCATGAGTCTTGGGAATCATCCCGAACTGGCCGTGACCCGACCTTGCCTCGGGCTGACATTCCGATTAAACCGGATTCATTTCTCTGGCCGGATCCCTTCCGAGCCGCTACTAGAATTGCCGCACGTTCGGTAGACATTTGAATGGGTTCACCTCGGTTTTCGTCACATTTCTATTACGGACCTGTGTCTAAATATGAAAAGACCCGTGAGCAATCAATATGGCCGACGGCTCCCTCCCCGACATGGTCGTGAGCCGGCATTGCCCCGGTCCGATAGCCCGTTAAATCGGATTCATTTTACGGGATTCGCTCCCGCTCTTTCATTGAAATTGCCGTAAACTCGGCATACATTTGTACGGGGTCGTTTCCACCCACGTCGCACTTTCAATATGGGCCCTTGCCCGAACATGAAAAGGTCCGCAAGTGGCCGACAGAATCGGAATAGAACGAGACGGCTCTCGCCACCCCTGGACTCCTTCCATGGGAATACCAATAAGACCTCCGTGGGCCACACTTAGACCTCGGGCCTGTCCCGATCATGGTCATCGTCTGGCTCATATCCTCGGTCTACAGCCCGCTCCTTTCGAACACGTTTCCAGTTCTGGAGTCTAGTCCCCGGACTCTCCCCCGTTGCCCTCCGGCACCGGAAATATTAATGATGCCCTTGCAAGCCTCGTTTGGACCACGGGAGGCGTCCCCAATATGGTCCTGGCTCGATCTCGCACCGGGCCAATAGATTCACTGGTTTCCGACTACAATAACCGAGATTCAACCGAATGTTCTCAGTGTCTCGGAATAATAAACTTGCCGTATCCCGGCACGCATATGTTCCAGGTCCTCCCGCGACGATTACAATATTCTCAAGCCGAACTCCCGTCCGAATATTAAATGGTCTCCCGAATGACCGACATGTTTCGAACGCCCGCTTCTCCGGACACAGGGCTTTTCAGCCGATTCAAGGGATATTCCCTCGTCGCCCCTTGGCACCGGAAATATTAATGACGCTCATGCAAGTCTTGTTTCAACCGCGGGGGGCCTACCGCAGTATGGTCGCAGCTTGCTCTTGCACCGGGCCAATAGATTTACCGGTTTTCGAGCGCTCTAACCGAGGTTTAGTCAAACGTTTTCCGTTCTTCTGAACAATAAATTGCCATATCCTAGCATACATATGCTCCGGTCTTCCCACGACGATCGCGCTTTCCCCGAGACAGACACTCGTCCGAACATCAAATGGTCAGCACCTGACCGACATGATCTCGAATGGTTTTCTTCTCGCCCTCGCGTGAGGATCTCAACACCTCGTAATAGACTTTTCATGCAATTAATCTCTTGGCCATGAGGCCCTGAATCTCGGTGATTAATCAAGGGTGTTCCCTCGTATGGGGGATGTAAATGACGTCGTGACCATTACGACGTGGCGGGTTTTGGTCCCGACCCGAACCACACAATCGTCTGACGAAGTCAGATCGAGCGCACCATGGGCTCTTCGGAGCCCGAATAAATTGTCACTTCGGTGACTGGCACGTCCACGCACTCAATAAACGAATAAACCAACAAGAGAATCACAGACGAACGAAAAGTGCGTCCACAGGAACATAATAACAGTCATTCAACTCTAGAATGACTCCTGAAGGTAAACTGAGGCGTGCAGTCCCGACAGCTTTGGCAGCAACTAAAGCTCCATTGCCCATCCTCAGTTCAATCTCTTTTTTGCCTAGTCGCCTTCTATTTGCCAGCACCTGCACAGAATTACAGATATGAGATGCACATCCAATATCCAATACCCATGATGTGGATTCCATATATGACAAATTAAGGTCTATGACAAAAATACCTTCATTTAGAATTGCCTTGCAATTCCTTTTCTAATGCCCAGTTTCCCCGCATCGAAAACATTTATCTTCCTTTTCATTCTTCTTGCCCTTCCCTTTGTCAACTTTGGCGAGTTGCTTACCCGTGGCCTTTTTCTTTCTCTTCCCTTTATTACTCGTGGTGGATATTTGAGAGGCCTTCCTTTTCTTGTTGGCCCGACCAACAATCATTACAGACAAAGATGGTTTATCTTTCTGCATGGTTCCTTCAGCACTCTTTAACATATTGAGCAGCTCTGGGAGAGTTGCTTCAATCCTGTTCATGTTAAAGTTCATGATGAAGGAAGAAAAGGAATCGGGCAATGACTGGAGTATAAGATCAATGCATAGTTCAAGATCCAACTTGAACCCCAATGCATTGAGTCTTTCAATCCACTCCATCATTTTCAGTACATGGGCCTGTACTGATGAACCCTCAGACATCCGTGTCCTGAAAAGTCTTTTGGAGATGTCATACCTCTCAATCCTACCCTGCTCCCCGAAGAGCTGGCGTAGATTGAGAAGTACACTTCTACAATCAGTCTTTTCAAATTACCTCTGTAGCTCGGGAGCATAGAGGCCAACATGTAACATTGGGCAAGGGAGGAGTCCTCAGACCACTTGGCATAAGTCAGCAACTCGCCCTCGTCGGCATCAAGAGCCGGCTCAGAATGAACCGTGCCCAACACGTATGCAATCTTTTCGGCGGTAAGGACTATGCGTAGGTTACGCAGCCAATCTGAGTAGTTCGGTCCAGTTAAATGATTTGCATCCAAGATGCCACGGAGGGGGTTGGACGACGACATTGTAATCTGGATAAGAAATAAAAGACAACTTAGCATGTGTTCAAATTCTAACTTAGATGTGGTTTTCTATCTTAGTTAGTCCCACTATTTTTCGATCGAACTATATAACCCTCAGTATATAGAACGGGAGATCAACGAGATCAACCTAGTGGGTCGGAATCCCAACGAGACTGATGTACGACCTTGTGGAAAGCACAACAAGCCATACACCATCTTAAGGGCAGTCAACAAGCACTTGCATCTAATGCAATATCCGATATTCGGCCCCCGAGAAATCATCCCCTTGTGGAAAGCACAACAAAAGATATTCTCGGTTAGATCTAACCATCATTACAACGTAGCAATGAGTTCATGACCCGACCCTTGTGGAAAGCACAACAAGGCCGAGTTCAATTCCTCACCCCATTGAGGCCGAGCCTTGGAGTTTAATCCCGTCCCTAAACTCATGGACCTTGTGGAAAGCACAACAAATTCATGAAATGAAGACGTTCATTCACTCCATAATGATGGAGGGCCTTGACGACTCCTAGAGCCACGCTTACCAGATCTAAAATTTAAACGCGAGGGAATTTAATTTTATCTTGATCTCACCCTAAGTGGTAATATAAATATATCCAATATATTTACCGTACCTAGTAGTTTGCACAAAATAAATGTATCCAATGCAAAAATAAACGCAAGTGATCATGGACTTTAACCCTAATGTAACTAAGACATCCGGCCTGCTTCCGAAGCAGCTGGATCGTCCTCGTCGGGTGTGCTCCGCGCTTTCAAACTCCGACGCCGCATCAATTACAACTTTTACACGGCACGCAGGCCGGAAAAATTAAATTACATGTGACTCAAATTCCAGCAGCCCTTAGGGCGAGTACAACAATGGAGGAAGATAGAAGTACATTAAAATTTTAACAGAGAGAGAAAGGAGGTTCGCAGACCCCAATTAATTACATTAATCCAAGTCCATGATCACTTGCCAACCCATTCAAATAAAATCAATCAAGGGTTATTTTCTGAAAATAATCCTTACTTTTGAATTTAAAAGTGGGATGTGCAAATAAAAACATGCTAGCTTTGTTTAATTTTAAAAATCAAAACATGATTAACTAAAATTAAACACACAAGCATGCCAATACAAGGTAATTAAAGTAGAGCACGTAAAGAACCATCATTTTCTACAGGGGCATCTAATTGAGATAATTAATTAAATTTATATTTAAATTTAATTATCCAATAATTAAATTTAAATTTAAAATTTAAACATGTCAATAATTTTAAATTTAAATTCAAACTAATTATCCAATAATTTTTGTTTGAAAATAAATTTAAAATAATATAATTATCCTCAATTAGTAATTTTCTAAAATTCAAAATTTTAATTTAACAATTATCTAATAATTAAAAATTCAAATAATTAAAATTTTCACATTTAACTTCAATAAATTTTAAATTTTGAATTTTTTTAATTATCTAATAATTAAAAATTCAAAAACTTAAATTTTATTAAAGTAACTTCAATTATTACTATTTTATCTCAAGATAAATAGTAATTATCTCACCTCGGTAAATTCAACACGGTTAAATAAAAATTAACTTTTGACATTTACCATCGAGATAACACAATTAACCTACTAGATAAAATTCTATTTAATTTACTGTGCATTTTCATATATATATCTAATATATATTAATGTTACTAGCGCACAGTAAATTAAAATGGTTAAAAATAATTTTAAAAAAATAATTTTTTTTTTAAATTTGCGCGGGTCAACCCCGCGCGCGCGGGCGTTGACCTCTCGCGGGGGGCGCCCGCAACGCGGGCGCCCCGCCGGCGCACTGCGCCCAGCGGGTTCAAAAAAAAAGTTTTTTTTAAATTTTTTTTTAAAAAAATTGATGTTTGGATGCCCAGCATACAGGAAGAATAGAGATGTCCAAATCTCTTTCTACAAATAATAATTGAAGTATCTAATGCCCCTAAAATACGGTTCTTAACGGCAATAAAAACACCGATCAGAGCGCGAACCTGGCTCTGATACCACTGTAAGGTTTGGCATAGCACTTACGGGCGATGCAGCGGATAACAAAAATTTCATTTGTCCGATCCCGGTGTTATGGAAAGCTTAATCTGTGCTCTAATCGGTGTTTCTAAGACCCTAATTACGGGTTGCGTGTTTCACCTTGCGCGGAACGACGCTGTCCGCTAAGCCCGATGCAGAGAAATCGAGCCGCACAGCTGTACGGCCTCTAGAGCAGATCCACACGGACCCTTGCGCAGCGACGGTACCTCCCCGGCACGACCTTCCCCGGCTCTATCACCTTCTGGAGAGAAAGAGAGCAAGAGGGAGAAAGGGGGAGGCTAATCCTCTCCCTTAAGCCAAGATGCTTAATTAGCTTAAGGGAAGGATTGAGAAGAGTTCGAATGAACTCCCGTAGGATGTTATATATAGAGTTTAGTCTTATTAGAAAAGGGCTCCAAAAGATCGAAACTGTATATATGTCCTATCCTATATTATACATATGTATTAAACTCCATTTACAATCCTTTCCAAAAGGATTTCAATGGAAATAATGCATACATTTGTATAATAAAAATCCGTCACCCAAGAACCCATTGTGTGTGATCCTCTAGGCCCATAGTCACTCTAGTTTAAGGCCCATTAACTTCTAATTCCCAATTAGAAGTAAATTAAACGTATTCTTCGCTTCTACCAGAGCCGAAGAATAGTTTAATTTATTCCGAACCTTTGATCACGTTGGGTCAAGCAAATCCGCGTGATCCTAGAGGACGCCTGGTTTAAACCAGCCTGTCAGGTACCTGTAAGTCCACAGTTACCGCATCGATATAATCCCTCGCTCCTTCTATGAGTCTGGTACGATCGAGGGTATGGTTTGTGTCAAACCCCATGATCGTGCCATTTGACTATGACCTCCTTAAAGTGTATGACGTCCGTTCTAAATGAACTCACACGACCCTGGCCAGGGATTTAACGGAGCGTCAATGTCATGACCCATTAACTGTCTGATATATACCCGACAGTGAGTGATCCCTTCTTGACCATTGACGATCTTCACACGTATCCTGGAGTGGTTAACGACTCGGCAACTCATGACTTATGGTTAAAGTCACTTAGCTAAGTAATTAAACCATTCCAGTCATTGTGTAAGATCCGATCAATGTCTCAGGTCAAAGGACCAACGATGCTACTGTGACCGTTGGATCTTCAGTTGACATTAGGTATAATCAACCATCTGAAGATCCAATAGCGGTTCAGTTCAGTGCACATCCTACAAGGACATACACCTACACATATGTGTTGGTGCCCCGCACCAATGACCATGAGACTGGTCACTGACACATCATGTGTACTGGTTTAATAGGTAATCAAAGTCCCCGAGTGATTACCCTCCAACCAGGAACAATTTAAGGTATGTGTTCATGTAAAGTAAGTCTCATGTTCGAGATCTCATCTCGAGCTGACTTTACAACCGCATATCCTAGGGACAACGTAAAGTAACACAATCGCATATTTACGCTCAAACACCACTTTATTAATGAACAAGATCGTACAACTATTGGGCCTACCCGACCCGAAATTGGCCTGTAGCACACCAACACTAACATATGATTGGGAGAGAGATCATTTGGTCCGTAGACTCATTGACAGTGGGTGGTGGACAATGCATGGGACGGTCTATCGGGGACTCGAATGCAAGCGTGCCCATGGACTAGACTCGTAGAGACAAGTCTAAAACTTGCTCTGATACCAAATTGATGTGAAACGACCTAAGGATGCAATGAGGCTCTGATACCAAATTGATGTGAAACGACCTAAGGATGCAATGAGGCTCTGATACCAAATTGATGTGACACGACCCCTTGGACCTAGATTCGTAAGCAACGGAACCGAACGGTGGAGCCACTCAAGCGGGTTCACCCGCGTCGCGCACACCCGGGTCCGTAGGTGGACCGGCGATAGTGGTGAGGGTTCGAGGATTGATCTCGCCTATCGAGGGATTTGACTAGCTTGGGCTAAACCCTTAAGGGCATGGGATGCCCAATTCCGTGGGCGGCCAGCGCACCAAGGGCGTGGGATGTAGTGGCTCTCTCACAACTTGCTCCGCGGTGGCACTCAATTAGATGGCAATTTTAGATCAGGTACTCGCCTCACCGCCGACGGGCAACTAGAAACGATACTAAGACAAGCAATAGTAAAATCAGCAGAGGATGGGGGCTCAAAGCTCACCTGATCGGTGTGAAGACACCGATCCCGATCGGAGACGAGGGCGAGCGGGGAAGCGTGGGCTACCCACACGCCGCGCCGATGACGCTTCGACCGAAGACCTGCTAGTACAAAACTACTCCTCGCGTAGGAGGGTGATCGTGGGGTGGGCAAAATAGAGGTTACATTCAAACACTACCTCCACGCAGGGAGGGGCGCTAAGTCGGCCAGGCGGGGAAGGGAAAATAGCTAAGGAGGTAGCCGATTGATCCCACCGTCGGTTCTGCCCACCTGTCTGCCCGTCTGATAGGTGCTCGCTGTTGACGCTGCCGAGGACGCTCCCGAACTCAAAAGCCAACGAAACCCATGCCAAATTGTCACTGACTGGTTCGGGATAACTCCTGAATTTTATTGTGAGCTCTGGATGTCGCCGACAGCCGGGGCCGAATCTGGAACTGGACTGTTCTGTTCTGGCTCGGATTGACTCCAGAACTCTGCAGTAGGATAAAGAAGCCTCCACGAACACTCCTGAGCTCCAAAAGTGACGTAGCTTATATTGACACGACCATGGGAGGATCCTCTTCGAGCAACAACCAGGGAGCCCACTAGAGAAGGTCGGAGCAGGGAGATAGGGCCCATAGAGTGAAGGTGGGTCAGTTCAGGCCCTGACTGGACTGTCCTGCGCACCTCGGGGAGAAAATTTGGAACTCTATGGTCCGAGATCCAAATGGCTCCCTTCTTGTTGGTACTGACATAGGTCTTGGAGGAGAAGGCCTCATCCAAAAATCACATCCAAAGTCGTCCTGTAGAAGTCGTGGTTGTGTCTGCACTTGGGCTCAGGTTCTCTGCCAGAGTAGCTTTACGCAGTCGGGGGAGAATGGCTCCTCTGGACAGCAGCGATATCAGATGCCGGCAAAACCACCTCGCTTGCGAAGCTGCCTCGACGAGCTTTTCAGAAATGTATGGCACGCCACCTGAAGATGTGTGATGACTCCAGGGCAAGCTCTGCAATTTGCTGGTACTTCTGCTTCTGCTGCTGGACTGGGTAGCAATGGTAGATTTGGAAGGATAAAGGGGGAGAGGAGTGGGAGGACGGGTGGGAAGGGGCTGTGGGCTTTCCCTGGTTGGGAGGGGAGGTGGGGAGGGTTACCATAGGTTGGAGAAGGAGGGGAGAAGGCTGGAGGGGGCGGAGTTAGCAGAGTAGGGAGATGGGGTCGAAATCTGCTAGGGCTGGGAGAGAGGAAGGGGCACAAGTGACCCTTGAGGGAGGGAGGATGTGTTTGAATTGGGTCTTAATGGTGGGTGATCAATGGTGGTCGTGGGAAGGAGAAGGGGTGTGTTGGGAGATGGAGGGGTGTGTTGGGGAAGGGAAGGGGTGACTTGGGGGAAATGAATGGTTGCTTGGGGAAGAGGAAGGGTTGCTTGGGAGAATGGAGAGGTGCCTAGGAGAGGGGAATTCCACCTAGGGGTTGGAGGGGAATTGAATGAGTGTATGGGGAAGGGAGATGGGCCTTAATGAGAGGTGAATGGGGAGGAGAGAGAGAGAGAATTTCGAAATTGGGGGTGAGAGGAGAGAGAATGGGGTTCGCCCCTTTGGGGAGAGAGAGAGAGAGAGAGAGAGAGAGAGAGAGAGGGAGGGAGGGAGGGAGCTTCTCACTCTAAGGAAGAATATTCTCTGGGAATTCAAATTTTTCTCAAAATCTCATTAGCTTCAAATGGAAGAAATGGGGTCCTATTTATAGGGATCCCATAATTTACAATAAGCCCATGCCTTTTACACTAATGACAAGAAACCAAGGGGAAGGGGGGGCGCCCATGGGCCTAGCCCATTGAATTGGGCCCATTAACCTATCAAACCAACATAATGACTCAAGACCTAGGTAAATGACTCATTAACCTAGGTACTAGACTTAAATAAAAGGAAAATTACATGATAAGAAAATAAAAATTACATCATATGACTCGAAATAAAGTGACGAAGAAGATGAAGCACAACTGGCAAGCATCAGGATCCTCGAACAAATGAGATCGCCGGTGATTTCCCCATCATTTTCACTTCGCTACGACCTGAGTATCGCAGAGGTAATGATCGAACCCCGTAGTTCTTGATAGTTGTCGGGAATCACACCGGAGTGATCGACTAGGTTGGGATGGAATTTTAATTTCTTATTTTTGTTGCATTCTTTTTGATCCCGGCTCAAATCCTTACATACCATACCTTTAATTATGACCAGGAATATTGTGTATGAATGAAGAATTGTAACTGTGTGGTAACTATAGATAGAAATATCTCAAAGTAGTTTCATAAGCCTTCTTTATCTTCTGGGATCACAGAGTGTTATTTGGTACTTGCTGTACCCTAAATTCCCAACGAAGAGATAATCATGAGATGAGAAATTAATTATTTAAGTTATGATATGATTAAATAATTAATTCAATATTAAGTGTTAATGTGAAAAGTTAAGAAGAAGTTCTTAAATTTAATGGATCTAAAACTTGACTAACACTGGGTCTAGAGGGTCATACACACTAGGGTTATAGGCGACGAGAGTATTTATACAATTATAAACTTATGAGAGTTTTTATGAAAACCATGAAGTTTATAAATAATTGCATGGGAGAAACCGTGGGCCAAGTATCCAAAGTTTCCCTAGTCAAGGCTATCCCCTTCTCTCTCTCCTCCATGGGAGGAGTGCCCCCCCTCTCCTCTCTCTTCTCTCTCTTCTCTCTAGTGTAGAGACTCCGCCAGGGTGTCACTGAGGAGATCGTTCGTGGAGCTCTGCGTGGAGAGAACTTCACCGTCCGTGCTCTTGTGGATATCGATAGGAACGAACACTTGCATGGTTCATTATTGCCATGAGAGATCACTTTTTGCTTCACTACAATCCGTGTATCGCAGAGATAATATCGGATATCTATTTGTAGATAGTTGACGAGAATTACACCCGAGCAATCAACACGTGTCGAGATAAAATTATAATTCTCTATTTCTGCTTTGTTCATTCGATCACGACTCAGATCCTTACACCAGGGTTCGGGGGTCGGTTTTGATGGGGTAGGGCGTGGGGAGGGGGGTTCTAGGGTCAGGGAGGAGCTCCGAATGGGAGGGGGGCTGAGGAGGTGGTTCCAAGGTGCTGAGGTGGGGCTTACGACTGGGATGAGGGTAGGCAGGGGGGTTCCAAGGTGGAGGAGTGGGGGCTCTAGCGGGATGGGGAACAAGTTCTAGGGTGTGGGGTTTCGATAGGGAGGGGGGTGAGGTTTCCGACGGGGAGGGGGGAGGGGGAGGGGGAGGGGGTTTGTAGGGTGGGGGGGTGAGGGTTCCAACAGGGAGGGGGGTTCCAGGGTGGGGGGTGGGGGTTCCGATGGGGAGGTGGTCGGACGCTGTGGGAATGGTTTTATTCTTTATTTGGTTGGTTTATTAGGCGTGCCAGTCACTGAAGAGACAATTTTATTGTGCGCTCGATCTGACTCAGTCAGTCGATTGTGAAGTCCGAGTCGGGACCGGAAGTCCGTCATACCATAAAGGCTATGACGTTAATTACGCCCTTCCAAAGAAGGACAACCCTTGATTAATCGTCGAAGTAGAAGGATCCCAGGGGCAAAACCAATGTGATAGGTATGCTCATTCATTTGCAGGATAGAAGATGCATGCGATTATGCAAAACGAGATATGCCATATTAATATACGGAATAAATCCGACAGCATATCCCCTTATCTTAGACTATGCCAAGTGGGAATATAGGACATCCATGCACGGAGTGCCGAGATGGAAGTCAAATGAAAGATGGGCGTAGCCCGAGATCCAAGAGGATCATAATCCAACGGGACATTGTCCATTATCATGGTATTTATTCATATCCCCTTTAGAAACCATTGGAGGACATGCAGTGGCAAAACTCCAAGAGTCAGCAGGGTTAGAAGAAAACATCGCGGTCAAACGGTATAATGTGGGGGCAAAACCCCATTAATTTAGCTCCCTTAGACTTGGATGAAGAACCATGATTCCCCATGATATGATGAAGGTTAGCAAGAAGGTTAATGAGGTTGGGATATTGGGTTTAGACTGAGTTTAGGGCTCATTAAAGTTGCTGCGAAGTTGAGTGTTTGAATAGTAGATGGTATTGAGATGAACCGGCACGGAGGGGAGTCGGCGCGCACGCAATCGGCGTGGAAGGAGCTTGGCGCGACGAGGCACCGGCTGGCTGATAGGGGTGGTCGGCGCAGAAGCAAACCGGCGTGGGCTGTCACCGGCGCGCCTGCCACTCGGCGCGAAACCGGCGGCGGGAGAGCATCGCGCCGGGAGACCAGCTCTGGGCGCTGATAGGGGAGATTTGAGGATTTGGGCCTTTAAGGCCGGGGGTTTTAGGAGATATCTTGTGTTTAATCAAGGCTTCACGGGCTCTGACGATGATGTTTAGGCAAACTAGAAGGGGAGGAGAAATTCATCCACATAAGATATAGGGAGACCATGTGACGATCAACAACAATCATATTCCCCTTATAGTGGATAAAGGGCCATGAGATAGTCTGTCTCAGGCCTCTGCCACACAGCAGGGGGGGTTAATTCATCAGTTTAACGAAAAACATCACACGATATGACAAAGCACGGATCGTGAATGAATTTCGGCAGCATCTCCCCTTATTTTGGACTGTGCCAAAAGGGGAGTATAGGACATCCATCCACAGAGTGTCGAGATGGAAGCCAAAAGAAAGATGGGCGTAGCCCGAGATCCAAAAGGATCAAAATTTAGCGGGACAATGTCCACTCATAGTGCCAACTCATTAATATTCCCCTAAAGGGACCACCTGAGAACATGCAGTGGCAGAACTCCGTGGTCCGGTGGGGTTAAAGAATGAAATCGGAAACCTGAAACCCGGATTGAAACAAATGTAGGGGTAAAACCCCGTTGATATAGCTCCTTCACTTCCCATGGAATTTAGTATGAAAGCTCAATAATATTAATTCAAAGGAATAGAACACATGCATTTATTCTTATGTTCATATGTATATATATACACATTCCTATATGCATGACCACCGTGGGCATCAAAGGCTAATGATGATTAGTGAGCTGTTTAGAAATGGATTAATGCACACCTTTACTATGCATGATTTAAACGCGGGGGACAAAGGGGTGTCTCACGTGAGGGTTTGCATGCACAATAAAGAATCATTTAGGCATGCATATGTTATATAGATATACCTTTATATATACATATATGGTGAGTGGGTTATTACGCTATACACCAACCTGACATGGGCAAAGTTGATGGGTGAGGGCTTAGGAATTAAAGCAATGGAGATGTGTTAATGGGGTTAATGGATGGCCAATCGTTGCTTACGTGAGTGGAGCCATGCAAACAAATTCTCATAAAAGCAGTGTCACGTGGGCCGTGCCTGGCAAGTTATTGCATGCACGCATACGAAACACGGAAAAGAAAGAAGCAGACAGAGTGGGGGTTCACGCTCTCGGCGCGCTCGTGCACTCGGTGGCAAGCATGCATTCGGCGTGGAAATGAAAGGGAGGGGTCTCGGCGCGCCTGGTGATCGGCGTAGGACCCACGCCGAGACAGCGTTGCGCCGAGAGTGACTGGGAAGATTTTTTATGGGGTTTGCAGGGTTTAAGTTCCTCGGAGTGAGAAGAAAATCATCCCGCGGTTAAAAGGGGAACACAATCATAGGGGTAAGGCCATGCCAAATTATTTTTCCTCGTGATCTAAGAGACATGAAGGCCACAAGATGGGCTGTCTCGGGCTCCTATCTCATATCGGAGGTTGGCAAATCCAACTAAGCATGGAGGAGTTTAGCAAGCAGACAACTTCAGTCGATCGGAGTAGAACTCCACATCCCCGGGGCTTAATACCGCCTTCGCGGGGTCATGGACAGATGGGACGGGAATCCCATTGTCTCTGCGAAGGTTCAATTGCCATAAGGCAACCGTCCAGGGGTAATCGAGAGAAATGATTAGAACGAAGAAAACTTGAGACGGAACGTAAAAAGATCACAGGCTAATGCAAGGGGGTTTGGCTACGACGACATAAGAAAATCTCATGCGATGTTCCATTTATACGAAATCAGGCATTGCCAAGATACAAATATAAGCCATAAAGGGCTGTGCTATTACATAGGGAGAGAACAAAAGCATAAAAGAAAGAACAGGGGAGGGGGACTGTAGCCCCGAGGGGCGTCAGACGATAGCAGCAACGGCGCCCCCTACCTCTGCCCGCAGATAGCTCTCCCTTCTCTTCTTCCTCTTTTTGCCGACTGACTCTCTCTCTCTCTCTTTTCTTTTCTTTCTTCTCTCGCAAGTCTCTCTCTTTTTTTTTTTGCTCGCTCAGCAGGCCCGCCGCAAACTCTGCCTGTCGAGAGAGGTTTTTTTCTTCGTCGAACCTCAGCTTTTATAATGGGCTCTCGAACCATTGACGCGTCGGCGCAGTTTCATCTTGGATCTCGACCTTAGCACAATCGGCGCGCCTCCTTCTTGTCCGGTGCTCTCGACGCGCCCCCTCTTCAGTATGGGCTTCGACGTCCTTTTAAGCTTTGATATGGTCTGGGTGCCTTTGTGGGCTTAATGGGCCCTTGTAGCCTCTCCGCCGCTTCCTCTATCCCTAGAAGATAAGGAATATAAGATGATTTAGTTGGAAAAAATATGTTGACATTATTTATATATATACGTATATATTGTTATTATTTTATCATTTTTCATGTGTCAACAAATGCCCCCCACCCGTAGGTGACGCGAATGAGGGACGAGCGAGCGGGGCCTACGGGTGAAGCCCGTTTGAAAGCGTGTCTTTTTGTTCATGCGAGCATGCAGGCATTCAACAGCAAGCATAAGCTAGATATATGGAATAGCTCCCCTATATCGGGGATAGGACAAGGACAGCGCCTGTGACTCATATGCAGAGTACGGCTCACAAGGCACAACTAAGGGAGATGTGCATGCGCAGAGAGGACATCGCATAGAATATGTGCATAGCGTAAGCCACGATCTACACCCGAGGCTACTTCTCTATAGTGTGATAGTGCAAGTATGCGAGCAGTGAATCTCTGACGTAGGGATACACAGACGTTCAAAATAACACTAGAGTATTGCTCCAGCGTCTACACACACAGCTGGGGTTCTTGATTTTTGGTAGCTTCGCACAACCCCCTTAGCTTAATTCCAGCTTCGGACTTCACCGTTCGGCGCGAGTCTCCTCATGTGTCTCAATGGGGATTCCCGGCTACTAGGATTCATCCTTTATAGTAATTTTATTACGGACGTCACCGTTCGGCGCGAGTCTCCTCATATGTCTTAATGGGGATTCCCGGCTATTAGGATTCATCCTTTAGAGTGATTTTATTGCAGACGTCACCGTTCGGCGCGAGTCTCCTCATATGTCTCAATGGGGATTCCCAACTACTATGATTCATCCTTTAGAGTGATTTTATTGCGGACTTCACCGTTCGACGCGAGTCTCCTCATGTGTCTCAATGGGGATTCCCGGCTACTAGGATTCATCCTATCTGTCGTCCTTCTTCTTTTTCTTCTTTTCCTCTTTTCTTCTTTTTTTTTCTTCTTCTTTTTTTTTTAAACTGGGGGGAGGGCAACTCTCTCCTCGCGATTACCCCTCGTTTGGGTACAGAAGTTAGAGCACACATATAGTGTGAGGAAGAACCTTCTAGCATCCCTATGATAAGAGACCGCTGAACACATTATGGTGCAAAGTGCGGGAGTTTTGCTTTGGGTGTATCTCACGAGTTGCGTTAGCGACATATCTATGACTTTTCCACTAGACGCATGCACTTAGCCAATATTGACTTTTCATCCCTTAGTGTATGACGTGGTGCACACATGCTTAGAATCAGACAGTTTTATTTAGCAAGGAGATGTTGTCCTAGAAAATTGAAGGAGGTGTATTATCTTATAGTATAAGCAAGCATGCAAGCATGGCCAACAAACACCCAAAATTTTGAAAGCAAGTAATTTTTCTTTTCTTTTCCTTTCTCTTTTTTTATATTATTTTATATGTATGCATATATGTATATGTCACTATATATCCATTTATTTGTTCAAGCGCCTGATGCGAATACCTGCAGGTTAGTTATTCAAAAGCCAGCAGAATTGATAACAAAATAATGGAAAAGGGCTTTATGCAGCAAGTTCTGGCGGGACGAAGAGGGTTGGTACTGGCCAACGAGAGCCGTTTTATTCAGATGATGGACTTGGATTAAAGTGGAGTGGTAGGCCTCAACAGGGTGCCTTGGACAAGGACGGACAGCGGGTTTGACAGGGAGTCTAACCCGAATGTAGAAAGTGGACTATAGAAGTCAACAGTTGGCAAGGGAAGCGGGCTATGACAGCCGAAAGATAACATGGCAAGCAGGCTATAAAAGCTAGGAGATAATGGGAGAATAGGATATGCAGACCTAGCGATAGCAGGGAAGCAGGCTTCAAGGGGAGCCCAAGTCATTGAGTTGTAGCAATCATCACGGTGGGACATGATGGTCATTGCTGAAGTAGGCTTAAGCCACAAGGGTAGCGAGACAATGGGCTTGAGGAGATGCTGGCCGACCTTGCCGATGATGACAAGGGCCATGAGTAGGTTGACCGATCTCGCCGATGGTGACAAGGGTCAGGAGTAGGTTGACCGATCTTGCCGATGGTGACAAGGACCGGAAAGGGTAGCGACCGATCTTGCCGATGGTGACACCGATGGTGACAAGGGTCGAATGGGTAGACGGTCTTACCGATGGTGACAAGGACCAGAAGGGGTAGCGACCGATCTTGTCGATGGTGACAAGGACCGGAAGGGGTAGCGACCGATCTTACCGATGGTGACAAGGGTTGAAAGGGTAGACGGTCTTGCCGATGGTGACAAGGACCGGAAGGGGTAGCGACCGATCTTGCCGATGGTGACAAGGGTCGAAAAGGTAGATGGTCTTGCCGATGGTGACAAGGACCGAAAAGTGATGATAGCAGGCCGTGGGGGCCAGGGTAGCAGGTTAAAAGAGCCAGAGGCAGCAAGCTATAAAGCCAGGATCAGCAGACTATAAGGTCTGGAAACATAAAACTATATGAGCCAAAGATAGCAGGATATAGGAGCCAATAATAGCAGGCTTTAAGAGCCAGAATAGCAGGTCGTAGAAGCCAGGAATAGCAGGCTACGAGAGCCAGAGACAGCAGGCTATAAGAGCCAAGATAGCAAGCCGTAGAAGCCAGGAATATAAGAGCCAAGATAGCAGGTCGTAAAAGCCATGGATAGCAGGCTACGAGAGCCAGAGACAGCAGGCTATAAGAGCCAGAATAGCAGGCTGTAGAAGCCAGGAATAGCAGGCTACGAGAGCCAAAGGCAGCAGGCTATAAGAGCCAGGATAGCAGGCTGCAGAAGCCAGGAATAGCAGGCTACGAGAGCCAGAGACAGTAGGCTATAAGAGCCAGGATAGCAGGCTGCAGAAGCCAGGAATAGCAGGCTATGAGAAGCCAGGAATAGCAGGCTACGAGAGCCAAAGACAGCAAGCTACAAAAGTCAGGATAGTAGGCTGTAAGCCAGGAATAGCAGGCTACGAGAGCCAGAGACAGCAGGCTACAAAAGCCAGGATAGTAGGCTGTAGAAGCCAGGAATAGCAGGCTACGAGAGCCAGAGATAACATGCTATAAGAGCCAGGATAGCAGGCTATAGAAGCCAAGAATAGCAGGCTACGAGAGCCAGAGACAGCAGGCTACAAGAGCCAGGACAGCAGGCTGTAGAAGCCCGAAATAGCAGGCTATAAGAGCCAGAGACAGTAGGCTATAAGAGACAGAATAGCAGGCTGTAGAAGCCAGGAATAGCAGGCTACGAGAACTAGAGGCAGCAGGCTATAAGAGCCAGAATAGCAGGCTGTAGAAGTCAGGAATAGCAGGCTACGAGAGCCAGAGACAGCAGGCTATAAGAGCCAGGATAGCAGGCTGCAGAAGCCAGGAATAGTAGGCAATAAGAGCCAGGATAGCAGGCTGTAGAAGCCAGGAATAGCAGGCTGTAGAAGCCGGGAATAGTAGGCTACGAGAGCCAGAGACAGCAGGCTACAAGAGCCAGGATAGCAGGCTGTAGAAGCCAAGAATAGCAGGCTACGAGAGCCAAAAAGTAGCAGAGATAGCAGGCTGCGAAAGCCAGAGAGCAGTAAGGAATCGGGCTTGTGAAAGCCGAAAGGTAGTTTAACTGAATTATATGGTTGCGGGTCTTAGCCGAAGAGGCTAAGCCAGAATGTAAGATAGTTGAAACGTGGGATAGCGAGCTTTAGCCAAGATAGCTGAAAGTCATGATAGCAAGCTTTGGCTAAGTCGAGAGATAAGATAGCTGAGGTGTAAGGTAACAGGTTTGGCCGGAATGGCTAAGCCAAAAGATAGGATAGTGGTCACATGCTGTGGGGAAGCGGGCTTCCAAGTCGACATCTAGGAGGATGGAATGTGAGTTAAAATTGAGGAGAGAGACTGAATAGTCACAATTAAGGGAAGCGGGCTCCGACGACAGGTCTAGGCCGTTGCATTGCATTGATTATCTCAATGGGACATGTAGATGAGCTCTGATTGCAAGTTTTGGCCTGAAATGGCTAAGCCAATGGATGAAGTAGTTGGAAATTGTAATAGCAGCTTTTGTCGGAATGGCTAAGCCGAAAGATAGAATGGTCGAAAATTATGATAGCAGCTTTGGCCGGAATGGCTAAGCCGACAGATAGAGTAGTTGAAAATCATGATAGCGGCTTTGGCTGGAATGGCTAAGCCGAAAGCTAGAATAGCTGAAAATTATGATAGCAGCTTTGGCCAGAATGGCTAAGCCGAAAGATAGAATGGTCACAAATTATGACAGCAGCTTCGGCCGGAATGGCTGAGCCGGGGGATGAGATAACTGATAAATTGTGATAGCGGCTTTGGCCAGAATGGCTAAACCGAAAGAGGAGATAGCTGAAAATTTGTGGTAGCGGCTTCAGCCAGGATGGCTGAGCCGGAGGACGAGACAATTAACAAATTGTGATAGCGGCTTTAGCCAAGATGGCATGGCTGAAAATGTATAATAGCGACTTCGGCTGTCATGGCTGAGTCGGGGAATAAAATAGCTGGAAGTTGTGAGATATATGGTAGTGGGCTTCAGCCGAGGTGGATGAGCCAAAAAAAAAAGATACTTGAAATGCATGATAGGGTGTTGGGCTTGCAAACAAGGATAGCTGGCTTTGACCGAACGTCAAAGGCTGGAAGATAGGATTGCGGATCCTGGTAGGATGTTGGACTTGGAAGCAACCTGGAATTGATGTTGCCTTGACGGACTGCCGAAGACAACCCATGCATCTGACCCAGACGGGAGGTCTGCGTCAAAGGTAGAATCTTGATGCCAACCTGACAATATGTCAGAGCTGACAAACCTTACTCAGACGGTAGGTCTGGGACAAGGGTAGAATACAGACGTCGACCCGACGAGATATCGGGACCAACAAACCTTGCTCGGACGGCGTGTCTGGGACAAGGGAAGAATACAGACGTCGACCCGACGAGATGTCAGAATCAACAAACCTTGCTCAGACGGGAGGTCTGAAACAAGGGCAGGATATAGACGTCGACCCGACGAGATGTCGGAATCAACAAACCTTGCTCAGACGGGAGGTCTGAAACAAGGGCAGGATATATAAATGGGCATTGACTCGACAGAATGTCGAAATCAAGCAACTCAGCGAAGACATGGGGTCTAGGCCAAGGTTAGAACTTAGCTGACTGGCGAGGGCTAAGAATGGTACCTTCCAAAAGTACTCCTGGTACAGACCAGCCCATAGTGCAGGCTGTGTTGTCCGGTGGGACTATTGATGGATTTGACTATGTTGTTATAGCACCGGTGGGGCTAGGGATTAACATCTGAGAGCTCGGCCAAGGCGGGGTGCCTTGAGCCAGAGGGAAAAGGTTTATGGGCCTAGCTCGGTGGCAATATTTAAGAGCTCGACGCAGACGGAGTGCCTTGCGTTGAGAAACAAAAAACTTATGGACTCAGCTCGACGGGACTTGATGGTCAAAGTCTAAGAGCTCGACGAGGGCGGAGTGCCTCAGGCCAAGGTAAGGGGTAGCTCGATCAGGGCGGAGTGCCACTAGACCAAGGTGGAGGTAGCTTGATCAGGGAGGAGTGCCACTAGACCAGGGCGGAGGTAGCTCGATCCGGGTGGAGTGCCACTAGACCAAGGTAAAGGTAGCTCGGTCAGGACAGAGTGCCACTAGACCAAGGTGGATAGAGTTCAGCCAGGGCGGAGCGCCACTAGACTAAGGGTAGGTATAGAGCCCGGTCAGGGCGGAATGCCGCTAGACCAAGGGTAGGTAGAACTTAGCTAGGGCGAAGTGCCACTAGACTAAGGCAGATGGAACTTAGCTAGGACGGAATGCCACTAGACTAAGGTAAATAGAACTTAGCTAGGGCGGACTGCCACTAGACTAAGACAGGTAAAACTTAGTTAGGGCAGAGTGCCACTAGGTAGAGCTCGGCCAGAGCGGAATGCCACTAGACCAAGGTATGTAGAACTTAGCTAGGGCGGAGTGCCACTGGACTAAGGGTATGTATAGCTCGGCCAGGGCGGAATGCCACTAGACCAAGGTATGTAGAACTTAGCTAGGGCGGAGTGCCACTAGACCAGGGGTATGTATAGCTCGGCCAGGGTGGAATGCCACTAGGCCAAGGTGGGTAAAACTTAGCTAGGGCAGACTGCCACCAGGCTAAGGCAGGTAGAGCTCGGTCAGGGTGGAATGCCACCAGATCAAAGTAGGTAGAGCTCGGCCAGGGCGGAATGCCACCAGACCAAGGTAGGTAGAGCTCGGCCAGGGCGGAATGCCACTAGATCAAGGTAGGTAAAGCTCAGCCAGGGCGGAATGCCACTAGACCAAGGGTAGGTATAACTTAGCTAGGGCGGAGTGTCACTAAACTAAGGTGGGTGAAACCAAGCTAGGGCAGAGCACCACTAAACTAAGGCAGATAAAGCTCGGTTAGGGCGGAATGCCACTAGACCAAGGTGGGTAGAGCTCGGACAGGGTGGAATGCCACTAGACCAAGGTAGGTAAAACTTAGCTAGGGCAGAGTGCCACTAGACTAAGGTGGATAAAACTTAGCTAGGGGAGAACGTCACTGTAAGGTTTCGCACAGCACCTACGGGCGACGCAGCGGATAACAAAAATTTAATTTGCCCGATCCCGGTATTGTGGAAAGCTTAATCTATGCTCTAATCGGTGTTTCTAATACCCTAATTACGGGTTGCGTGTTTCACCTTACGCGGAACGACGCTGTCCGCTAAGCCCGATGCAGAGAAACCGAACCGCACAGCTGTACGGCCTCTAGAGCAGATCCACACGGACCCTTGCGCAGCGACGGTACCTCCCCGGCACAACTTTCCCCGGCTCTAACACCTTCTGGAGAGAGAGAGAGCAAGGGGGAGAAAGGGGGAGGCTAATCCTCTCCTTAATGCTTAATGCTTGATTAGCATTAAGGGGGGTTGGAAGGGAGAAGCCAAGAGTTCGAATGAACTCACGTAGATGGCTATATATAGAGTTTAGGTTTATTAGAAAAGGGTTCTAAAAGACCAAAACTGTATATATGTCCTTTCTCATATTATACATATGTATTAAACTCCGTTTACACTCCTTTCCAAAAGGAATTAAATGGAAATAATACATACACTTGTATAATAATTATCCGTCACCCAAGAATCCATTGTGTGTGATCCTCTAGGCCCATAGTCACTCTAGTTTAAGGCCCATTAACTTCTAATTCCTAATTAGAAGTAAATTAAACATATTATTCGCTTCTACAAGAGCCGAATAATAGTTTAATTCATTCCGAACCTTCGATCACGTTGGGTCAAGCAAATCCGCGTGATCCTAGATGACGCAGGGTTTAAACCAGCATGTCTGGTACCTGTAAGTCCACAGTTACCGCATCGATATAATCCCTCGCTCCTTCTATGAGTCTGGTACGATCGAGGGTACGGTATCTGTCAAACCCCATGATCGTGCCATTTGACTATGACCTCCTTAAAGTGTATGACGTCCGTTCTAAACGAACTCACACGACCCTGGCCAGGGATTTAACGGAGCGTCAATGTCATGACCCATTAACTGTCTGATATATACCCGACAGTGAGCGATCCCCTCTTGACCATTGATGATCTTCACACGTATCCTGGAGTGGTTAATGACTCGGCAACTCATGACTTATGGTTAAAGTCACTTAGCTAAGTAATTAAACCATTCCAGTCCTCGTGTAAGATCCGATCAATGTCTCAGGTCAAAGGACCAACGATGCTACTGTGACCGTTGGATCTTCAGTTGACATTAGGTATAATCAACCATCTGAAGATCCAATAGCGGATCAGTTCAGTGCACATCCTCCAAGGACATACACCTACACATATGTGTTGGTGCCCCGCACCAATGACCATGAGACTGGTCACTGACACATCATGTGTACTGGTTTAATAGGTAATCAAAGTCCCCGAGTGATTACCCTCCAACCAGGAACAGTTTAAGGTATGTGTACATGTAAAGTCAATCTCATGTTCGAGATCCCATCTCGAGCTGACTTTACAACCACATATCCTAGGGACAACGTAAAGTAACACAATCGCATATTTACGCTCAAACACCACTTTATTAATGAACAAGATCGTACAACTATTGGGCCTACCCGACCCGAAATTGGCCTGTAGCACACCAACACTAACAATCTCCCACTTGAACTACAGCCAATTGCCCACAACTTTGAGGCCCATCTTATCCCGATGACGCTCAAATACAGTCTGTGTCAAAGGCTTAGTCAGTGGATCTGCTATGTTGTCTTCTGACGGTACACGCTCTACCATCACATCTCCACGATCAACAATCTCCCGAATAAGGTGAAAGCGCCTAAGAATATGCTTTGACCTTTGGTGAGATCTCGGTTCCTTCGCCTGGGCGATGGCCCCATTATTATCACAAAATAATGGGATGGGAGCTGATATCTCGGGAACTACGCCAAGTTCCAAGATGAATTTCTTCATCCAGACGGCTTCCTTAGCAGCTTCAGCTGCAGCAATATATTCCGCCTCCGTCGTCGAGTCTGCAGTCGTGTCTTGCTTGGAGCTTCTCCAACTGACTGCCCCTCCATTCAACATGAATACAAATCCAGACATAGATTTGCAGTCATCTGGATCTGACTGGAAACTAGAATCTGTGTAAGCTCTAAGCTGTAGGTCCTCTCCTCCATAAAGCAGAAAAAGATCCTTAGCCCTTCGCAGGTACTTCAGGATACCCTTTACTGCCTTCCAGTGCTCTTCGCCTGGATTTGCCTGATATCTACTGACAATGCTTAAAGCATTGGCAACATCAGGTCGTGTACATAGCATTGCATACATGATTGACCCTATCGCCGAAGCATAGGGTACCTTATTCATGTGTGCCACCTCCTCAGAAGTTTTAGGACTCATCCCCTTGGATAGGTAAATTCCATGTCTCATGGGAATGAGACCTCTCTTGGAATTTTCCATCCTAAACCTTTTGAGGATAGTGTCTATGTACATGGATTGGGATAATCCTAGCATCCTTTTAGATCTATCTCGATAGATCCTTATGCCCAGCACATAGGATGCTTCTCCCAAATCCTTCATGGAGAAGGTCTTGGACAACCAAGACTTAGTTGATGTCAACATCGCTACATCATTCCCAATGAGTAAGATGTCATCAACATAAAGGACCAAGAAGGTCACTGAGCTCCCACTGACCTTCTTGTAAACACAGGGTTCATCTTCATTCCGAATGAAGTTGAAAGATTTGACAGCCTCGTCAAATCTTAAGTTCCAGCTTCTAGATGCCTGCTTTAATCCATAAATGGACCTTTGAAGTTTGCATACCTTATTAGGATGTGGCTTGGAGGTGAATCCCTCAGGCTGTACCATGTACACCTCTTCTGACAGGTTTCCATTAAGAAAAGCTGTCTTCACATCCATTTGCCAATCTCATAATCCAGGTATGCAGCAATGGCAAGGAGGATTCTGATTGACTTAACCATGGCTACCGGCGAAAACGTCTCGTCATAGTCAATGCCTTGCCTTTGACGATATCCTTTCGCCACTAGTCTAGCCTTGTATGTGTCAACCTGTCCATCTGCACCGATTTTCCTTTTGAAAATCCATTTGCAGCCGATAGGGACCTTCCCTTCGGGTACATCAACTAAGTTCCAAACTTTGTTGGTGTACATGGACTGGATCTCTGAATCCATTGCCTCTTGCCATTTCTCGGAGTCTACACTACGGATCGCCTCCTGGTACGACTGAGGATCATCATCCTCATCGATGCATACCTTAGAGGACCCATCTGAGACATGTCCAACATATCTCTCAGGTTCTCTCGGTAGTCTACCAGATCTCCGTAGTGTCAGTGTTTCACCTTGAATAGGATCAACCGATACAGTCTCATCTAATGAGTGTGTGTCTATGGGTTGTGGTTCTTGGACCTCGTCCAATTCTATCTGGCTCCCACTGTTTTTCTGGAGTAGATATTCTCTTTCCAGAAATACAGCTCTCTTGGCCACTAAGACCCTTTGCTCAGAAGGGTGATAGAAATAATATCCAAACGTCTCCTTTGGATATCCCACAAACCTACACTTATCGGTTCTTGACTCAAGCTTATCACTCTCGTTCTTCTTTACATGAGCAGGACACCCCCAAATTTTAATGTGATTAAAATTTGGTTTCCTGCCCTTCCATATCTCATATGGAATAGAAGGAACTGATTTACTTGATATCCTATTCAATAAATAAGCCGCAGTCTCTAATGCATAGCCCCAGAGAGACAAGGGTAGTCCTGACATAGACATCATGGATCGGACCATGTCTAACAAGGTCCTGTTTCTCCTCTCGGATACACCATTGTGCTGTGGTGTATACGGTGGTGTCCACTGAGAAACTATTCCATGGTCTTTAAGATAAGAAGTGAATTCATGGCTTAAATATTCACCTCCTCGATCCGATCGAAGAGCCTTAATACTTTTGCCAGTCTGTTTCTCTACTTCATTCTTGTATTCCTTAAACTTCTCAAAGGCTTGTGACTTATGTCTCATTAAATACACATAGCCATATCTAGAGAAGTCATCAATAAAAGAAATGAAATAGAGATAACCTCCTTTTGCTTCTATGGACATGGGTCCACACACATCCGAGTGTATGAGCTCGAGAAGGTCAACAGCCCTCTCTCCATGTCCACCAAAGGGAGCCTTAGTCATTTTCCCCATGAGACACGACTCACAGGTATCAAATGGCTTGTATTCGAATGAATTCAAATACCCATTTGAGTGTAAGTGAGAGACTCTTTTCTCACCTACATGACCGAGTCTGCAATGCCATAGATATGCAGAATTCACTTCATCAGCATTAGAAATTTGCATAACATTAGAACGTGTATCTAATACATATAGACCATTGACCAATGAACCATTGGCTATAACCAAACCATTATTCATTATAGAGCACCCAGTGCTATTAAAAGCCAATGTATATCCAATGTTATACAAGCCAGAGATTGAAATAATATTCTTAATAATATTAGGAACATAATAACAGTCATTCAGCTCCAGAATGACTCCTGAAGGTAAACTGAGGCGTGCAGTCCCGACAGCTTTGGCAGCAACTAAAGCTCCATTGCCCATCCTCAGTTCAATCTCCTTTTTGCCCAATCGCCTTCTATTTGCCAGCACCTGCATAGAATTGCAGATATGAGATGCACATCCAGTATCCAATACCCATGATGTGGATTCCATATATGACAAATTAAGGTCTATGACAAAAATACCTTCATTTAGAATTGCCTTGCAATTCCTTTTCCAATGCCCAGTTTCCCCGCATCGAAAACATTTGTCTTCCTTTTCATTCTTCTTGCCCTTCCCTTTGTCAACCTTGGCGTGCTGCTTACCCGTGGCCTTTTTCTTTCCCTTCCCTTTGTTACTTGTGGTGGATATTTGGGTTGCCTTCCTTTTCTTGTTGGCCCGGCCAACAATCATTACAGACGAAGATGGTTTATCTTTCTGCATGGTTCCTTCAGCACTCTTTAACATATTGAGCAGCTCCGGGAGAGTTGCTTCAATCCTGTTCATGTTAAAGTTCATGATGAAGGAAGAAAAGGAATCGGGCAATGACTGGAGTATAAGATCAATGCATAGTTCAAGATCCAACTTGAACCCCAATGCATTGAGTCTTTCAATCCACTCCATCATTTTCAGTACATGAGCCTGTACTGAAGAACCCTCAGACATCCGTGTCCTGAAAAGCCTTTTGGAGATGTCATACCTCTCAATCCTACCCTGCTCCCCGAAGAGCTGGCGTAGATTGAGAAGTATACTTCTACAATCAGTCTTTTCAAATTGCCTCTGTAGCTCGGGAGCCATAGAGGCCAACATGTAACATTGGGCTAGGGAGGAGTCCTCAGACCACTTGGCATAAGCCAGTAACTCGCCCTCGTCGGCATCAGGAGCTGGCTCAGAATGAACCGTGTCCAACACGTACGCTATCTTTTCGGCGGTAAGGACTATGCGTAGATTACGCAGCCAATCCGAGTAGTTCGGTCCAATTAATCTATTTGCATCCAAGATGCCGCGGAGGGGGTTGGACGACGACATTGTAATCTGGATAAGAAATAAAAGACAACTTAGCATGTGTTCAAATTCTAACTTAGATGTGGTTTTCTATCTTAGTTAGTCCCACTATTTTTCGATCGGACTATATAACCCTCAGTATATAGAACGGGAGATCAACGAGATCAACCTAGTGGGTCGGAATCCCAACGAGACTAATGTACGACCTTGTGGAAAGCACAACAAGCCATACACCATCTCAAGGGCAGTCAACAAGCACTTGCATCTAATGCAATATCCGATATTCGGCCCCCGAGAAATCATCCCCTTGTGGAAAGCACAACAAAGGATATTCTCGGTTAGATCTAACCATCATTACTACATAGCAATAAGTTCATGACCCGACCCTTGTGGAAAGCACAACAAGGCCGAGTTCAATTCCTCACTCCATTGAGGCCGAGCCTTGGAGTTTAATCCCGCCCCCAAACTCATGGACCTTGTGGAAAGCACAACAAATCCATGAAATGAAGACGTTCATTCACTCCACAATGATGGAGGGCCACGACGACTCCTAGAGCCACGCTTACCAGATCTAAAATTTAAACGCGAGGGAATTTAATTTTATCTTGATCTCACCCTAGGTGGTAATATAAATATATCCAATATATTTACCGTACCTAGTAGTTTGCACAAAATAAATGCATCCAATGCAAAAATGAACGCAAGTGATCATGGACTTTAACCCTAATGTAACTAAGACATCCGGCCCGCTTCCGAAGCAGCTGGATCGTCCTCGTCGGGTGTGCTCCACGCTTTCAATCGCCGACGCCGCATTAATTACAACTTTTACACGGCACGCAGGCCGGAAAAATTAAATTACATGTGACTCAAATTCCAGCAGCCCTTAGGGCGAGTACAACAATGGAGGAAGATAGAAGTACATTGGAATTTTAACAGAGAGAGAAAGGAGGTTCGCAGACCCCAATTAATTACATTAATCCAAGTCCATGATCACTTGCCAACCCATTCAAATAAAATCAATCAAGGGTTATTTTCTGAAAATAATCCTTACTTTTGAATTTAATAATGGGATGTGCAAACAAAAACAGGCTAGCTTTGTTTAATTTTAAAAATCAAAGCATGATTAACTAAAATTAAACATACAAGCAGGCCAATACAAGGTAAATAAAGTAACGCACGTAAAGAACCATCATTTTCTACAGGGGCATCTAATTGAGATAATTAATTAAATTTAAATTTAAATTTAATTATCCAATAATCAAATTTAAATTCAAAATTTAAACATGCCAATAATTTAAATTTAAATTCAAACTAATTATCCAATAATTTTTGTTTGAAAATAAATTTAAAATAATGCAATTATCCTCAATTAGTAATTTTCTAAAATTCAAAATTCGAATTTAACAATTATCTAATAATTAAAAATTCAAATAATTGAATTTTTCACATTTAACTTCAATAAAATTTAAAATTTGAATTTTTTAATTATCTAATAATTAAAAATTCAAAAACTTAAATTTTACTGAAGTAACTTCAATTATTACCATTTTATCTCATGGTAAATAGTAATTATCTCACCTCGGTAAATTCAACACGGTTAAATAAAAATTAACTTTTGACATTTACTATCGAGATAACACAATTAACCTACTAGATAAAATTTTATTTAATTTACTGAGCATTTTAATATATATATCTAATATATATATAATTTTACTGGAGCACAGTAAATTAAACAGGTTAACAACAATTTTTTTTTTAAAAAAAAATTAAAAAAAATGCTTTTTTTTTTTAATACCGCCGGGTCAACCCCGCGCGCGCGGGCGCTGCCCGCGCTGCGGGCGCCCGCAACGCGGGCGATCCGCGTTGCAGGCGCCCGCGGGCGGGCGCCCGCCACGCGGACGCCCCGCGTGGGCGGCGCCCGCGGGCGGGCGCCCGCCAAGCGGACGCCCCGCGTGGGCGGCGCCCGCCAGGCAGGCGCCCGCCACGCGGGCGCCCCGCGTGGGCGGCGCCCGCCCACGCGGGTGCGCCCGGCGGGAAGCCCAAAAAAAATCTTTTTTTTTTAATTTTTTTTTTTAAAAAAAATTACTGTTTAGATGTTCATCATCCAGGAAGAACAGAGATCTTTAAATCTCTTTCTACAAATTATAATTGAAGATTTTCAATGCCCCTAAAACATGGTTCTAAACGGCGATAAAAACACCGACCAGAGCGCGAACCTGGCTCTGATACCACTGTAAGGTTTCGCACAGCACCTACGGGCGACGCAGCGGATAACAAAAATTTAATTTGCCCGATCCCGGTATTGTGGAAAGCTTAATCTATGCTCTAATCGGTGTTTCTAATACCCTAATTACGGGTTGCGTGTTTCACCTTGCGCGGAACGACGCTGTCCGCTAAGCCCGATGCAGAGAAACCGAACCGCACAGCTGTACGGCCTCTAGAGCAGATCCACACGGACCCTTGCGCAGCGACGGTACCTCCCCGGCACAACTTTCCCCGGCTCTAACACCTTCTGGAGAGAGAGAGAGCAAGGGGGAGAAAGGGGGAGGCTAATCCTCTCCTTAATGCTTAATGCTTGATTAGCATTAAGGGGGGTTGGAAGGGAGAAGCCAAGAGTTCGAATGAACTCACGTAGATGGCTATATATAGAGTTTAGGTTTATTAGAAAAGGGTTCTAAAAGACCAAAACTGTATATATGTCCTTTCTCATATTATACATATGTATTAAACTCCGTTTACACTCCTTTCCAAAAGGAATTAAATGGAAATAATACATACACTTGTATAATAATTATCCGTCACCCAAGAATCCATTGTGTGTGATCCTCTAGGCCCATAGTCACTCTAGTTTAAGGCCCATTAACTTCTAATTCCTAATTAGAAGTAAATTAAACATATTATTCGCTTCTACAAGAGCCGAATAATAGTTTAATTCATTCCGAACCTTCGATCACGTTGGGTCAAGCAAATCCGCGTGATCCTAGATGACGCAGGGTTTAAACCAGCATGTCTGGTACCTGTAAGTCCACAGTTACCGCATCGATATAATCCCTCGCTCCTTCTATGAGTCTGGTACGATCGAGGGTACGGTATCTGTCAAACCCCATGATCGTGCCATTTGACTATGACCTCCTTAAAGTGTATGACGTCCGTTCTAAACGAACTCACACGACCCTGGCCAGGGATTTAACGGAGCGTCAATGTCATGACCCATTAACTGTCTGATATATACCCGACAGTGAGCGATCCCCTCTTGACCATTGATGATCTTCACACGTATCCTGGAGTGGTTAATGACTCGGCAACTCATGACTTATGGTTAAAGTCACTTAGCTAAGTAATTAAACCATTCCAGTCCTCGTGTAAGATCCGATCAATGTCTCAGGTCAAAGGACCAACGATGCTACTGAGACCGTTGGATCTTCAGTTGACATTAGGTATAATCAACCATCTGAAGATCCAATAGCGGATCAGTTCAGTGCACATCCTCCAAGGACATATACCTACACATATGTGTTGGTGCCCCGCACCAATGACCATGAGACTGGTCACTCACACATCATGTGTACTGGTTTAATAGGTAATCAAAGTCCCCGAGTGATTACCCTCCAACCAGGAATAGTTTAAGGTATGTGTACATGTAAAGTCAATCTCATGTTCGAGATCCCATCTCGAGCTGACTTTACAACCACATATCCTAGGGACAACGTAAAGTAACACAATCGCATATTTACGCTCAAACACCACTTTATTAATGAACAAGATCGTACAACTATTGGGCCTACCCGACCCGAAATTGGCCTGTAGCACACCAACACTAACAGTCACTAGACTAAGGCAGATAAAGCTCGGTTAGGGCAGAATGCCACTAGACCAAGGTGGGTAGAGCTCAGCCAGGGTGGAATGCCACTAGACCAAGGTAGGTAAAACTTAGCTAGGGCAGGGTGCCACTAGACTAAGGCATATAGAGCTCGGTCAGGGCGGAATGCCACTAGACCAGGGTAGGTGGGACTTAGCTAGGGCGGAGTGCCACTAGACTAAGGGTAGGTAGAACTTAGCTAGGGCAGAGTGCCACTAGACTAAGGCAGGTAAAACTTAGCTAGGGCAGAGTGCCACTAGACTAAGGTAGGTAGAGCTCGGTCAGGGCGGAATGCCACTAGACCAAGGGAAAGATTTAATGGGCCCGGTCCAATGGAACTGATGGGCGATGAGAGCTCGACGAGGGCGGAATACCACAAGCCAAGGGAGAGGTTTTATGGGCCCGGTCCAATGGGACTGATGGGCAACGTCTAGAGCTTGGCGAGGGTGGAGTGCCACAGGCCAAGGGACAGGTTTTATGAGCCCAGTGGGACTAGTTTGGTATCTCTTAGCGTGTTTGTGTAGCTATTGTGGTGGAATGCCGAAGGATGGCAAGGATGTATTAGTTATGAATGTGGATTCCACACTGGGGGTAGAGAGTCAATCCCGGTGGGACTAATGGGAAGCATTTGTAGGATAAGGAGGAATCCCATTCTAACATTGAATGAAATGCAGCAGATGGGTCCTCTAAGCGAGGAGCTCGAAATCTTTAGCAGTCGAGCTTGTCGAACAGTTAGCATCTGCAGCGGGTTGTCCAGTTCACGGTGGGATGTTGGTATGCCCTGAATAATCCCGTTCTCTCTTCTTTTAGCTTTGGATGCCCCCATGCTGGGGTGGATAGTCGGAGAGTTCATTCTCCTTTTAATGCCCCCAAGCTAGGGTGGATAGCTGAAGACGAGTTGTTCAAAGCACGTCTTTCCATTGGGTAGCTTCTTCGCTTCACGAGCAGTTGTGTAGGCAGACAATAGCAGGGAAATCCGGCCGTTGGACTCCACCCTCTTCTCTTTTGTTGGTAGCCCCCGAGCGGGGAATAGAGTCTTGTTGTGCCCAGTGGCACCTCAGAGTTTGATTGTAGCTGAGCATCTTTTCATTCTTTCCCCCATGTCAAGTGTGTGTTGAAATAGAATTTCTATTGGCTCCAAGAAGGAGTATGCTGTCAGGTGTCTCTCGGGTGAACTAGCCCCATTTGACAGTTGTTTATTCAGCTGCCCCTTCTTATGCAGAGTGAGGTGCGGGTGGAGGTGGGAGTACATCTCCCTCAAAGGGTTGAGCATGCTTCCATGTGTGCTGGAGCATATAGAGCAGCGGCTACGTTGTGCTGGGTCATTTCATTTGGAAGGAGATTCTTCCTTGCATCTTTATCATTTTGCAGTTGGCCTTGATATGAGTGGACTCCATTCTTGAGTTGATGGCTTGAATAAAGAGGGCAGCACATCGAGCGGTAAAGTAGCATCTTTTCTTTTATTCTTGGGTTTATTTCTGTTTTGGTCTTCAGCAGTTGTCCCGGAGACGGTGCAACAATTGCATTTGTTCGGCCTCTCGCCACAACGGAGGGACCTCGGGATGCATCTTAGAGGGTGTACCGTCCCGATTGATGTACGGAAACTGTGTTAGCCGTCATCTTGAAAATGGGCATCAGGTGAGGGTGAGGTGGATCCACCCTATATTCTCCAAGTTGTAATTCACCACTTTGGACTAAGCCTTCCATGATGTCTTTGAACATATAGCAGTCCTCGATGAGATGTCCCCTCTTCCGATGGTAGGGGCAGAACCGAGGGTCATCTTTCCTTTCGATGTCATTTGATCTCTTAAGCTCCGGGAGGACGACCTTGTTGTACTCAAGGGCCCACTCGAATAGACGCTGGGTCTTGTCTTGCGGAAAGGAGTATGGTCTTTTCATTCTTGCCCTTAGTGAAGGGGGTTTTTGTTCAGCAACCCTGGTAGAGGAGGAGCTAGCTGCCTCTTGTGCTTTCCTCCACTGATGCTCGAAGGCTATAAAGTCAACTGCTTCTATTCCTTCTAGCGCCGGCTATTCTTCAATTAGCTTGTGCACTTGAATTGGAGGTGTAAAGGCCGGGCAGTATTTGGCTAGAAAGGCTTCAATTTCAACTGCCACATCTTCTAATTGGTCGAAGGATTTGACTTCGAGGTCAATTACCCTTTGCATGATCTCTTTCCTCAGATTACGCTTGCATAGCTGGACAGCGTCCTTGCAGCTTGGCGGATGTTTGCATCCGGAGTGGAGGTTCTTCCAGCGTTGAATGTAGTTTGAAGTAGACTCATCATCTCTCTGTTTGATCATATATAATTCTGCCTCGGTGACTTCTTCCTCAGCAGATTTTATCTCAGTTGCTTGTTCTATTACTGGCTTGTTTGTTATGGCTGTCGCCGCTAGATTCCGGCGCAAGCCAGCTGATTGTAGAGGGGGCATTGCATAAGGCGTGAAAGCTGCCCCCTGACGTGCTTGGAGAGCTGAGGGGTACGCGGGGGCCGCGTGGTATAGCTGCCGTGGGCGGGTGTTCCCGTCGTGGTCTTGTGTTGAATGTGGCATAGCTGGTTGCAGTGAGGCTTCAAATGATTTAGCGCCACCCTGTAGGGCTTCGGATGAGGGTCCTGCCTGCCCGAGTGTGACAGGGAGTAAGCCCATCTCAGTCAATCTTTTTCTTAGTGTCTCCACTTCTTGTATTTTCTGATAGAGCTCCATCATTAGAGCGGAGTTAGCTTGGTAGGAGCTGGGAGTGATGTTTCCCATGCTGATTCCAGGTGAGACTAGCAGCATTTCATTGTCGGCATGGGCCACATATGGTCCTGTATGAGTGGATGTTCTTGCCCCCATGCTCTCATGTTGAGGAGGGGTATAATAGCATGCTTCTTCAGTAGGTGGTGGAGGATGCCCCCACCCTTCCTGAGGTTGACGGTGAGAGATAGGTGTTGGAACTTGACCTGCCCTTACTGGTGTATAGCATATTTCTTCGTCATCTTTTTCAGCAGCTCGGCTCGCACTGGGCAAGGTCGATAGGGTATTGCAAGAGAGGACAATGCCGCTCCCTCTGTCTCTTGGCTTATTCTTCTCTTGCCTTTTTGTAGTTGGCACCTGGTGTGTGATGCGAACTATGGCTGTCTCTTGAGACGAGAGCTAGCATAGAGACACTTTATTGATTGCTCTTTCCATAGCAGGTAGCTCATGCGGGCGAGGAGGATCAACCTTATAGTCGCCCAGTTGTAGCTCCCCTCTTCTGATTAGCTTTTCAATAGCGTCTTTAAAGACGTAACAATCTTCAATATGGTGCCCAACCATCTGGTGATATGGGCAGAAGCGAGGATGATCCTTCTTTCTAGCATCTTCCGGTCTCTTCGGCTCTGGTAGAGTAACCTTGTTATTTGCAACAGCCCATTCGAAGAGGACTCGAGTCCTCTCCTTGGGAAAAGAGTAGAATTTTTTCATCTTGGCCCGCAAGGACGGGACTTCTTGCTGCTCAGCTAGCTTAGCGGGAGGAGGGTTAGCCACTCCTTTTTCTTTTTCTTCTTGTTGGTTGAATGCTTTGAAGTCAATTGTGTGAACTTCCTTGGGCGATGGCCACTCGTCAATAAATTTGCCCTTTTGGCTTGTAGCAGTTGGAGTAGAGGGAGAGTTGGAGATGAAGGCTTCAATCTCCGCGACCACATTATTTAGCCGGTCGAAAGACCGTATTTCAATTCTGATCATCCTGCTGAGGATTTCCCGGCTCAGATTCTGCTTGCATATTTGCGCCGCGTCTTCTGGATGTGGCGGCCGCTTGCATCTCATACTGAGATTCCGCCATCTTTTGATGTACTCCAGGGCTGACTCATCATGTCTTTGCCTGGATGCATACAGCTCGGCCAGTGTGACCTCTCTTTCAGCAACATGGAACCGCCCCCGGAACTTCTGTTGCATAGCTGCCCAATCACTTATAGAGCCGGCTGGCAGATTGGAATACCATTCAAAAGCTAGGCCTGTCAGTGAGGACCCGAAGAACTTTAGCAGGTAGGCTTCATCTGTTGCCTGATCGCCCATTACTGTCATATAGTAAGCAATATGCTCTTTAGGAGAGCCCTGTCCGCCAAACTTTTCAAATTTGGGCGGCTTGTTGATGCCAGGCGGGAGCCTCTTTGCGGCATATTGTAGCGGATATGGCACCTTGTAAACATCAAAAGTGCTGATATCATCATATGTCCTCTCGGCCAGCTTCATTTCAATTAGTTGTTCCACCATTGATTTATTTACCACGGTTGGGTTCACCGGTGCCGGGTGGCGATGTGCAGGATGCTTTATAGAGGGAGTGAGTAGAGATTCGACATGAGGTGCCGACGGCTCCGTTGGTGGCAACTGCTGCACTGGTGGAAGGATTGGTTGCACCAAGGGTGGTTGTAGGGAATGTGGCTGAAGAACGGCCTTGCCATAGCCTGTTGCTTGAGAAGTAGTTTGGGGTGTAGCATTGACCGGGTTAGAAACTTCCCGGGATGATTCCGTATGCACGTCCTGTTGCCAGGGAAAAGGGGCTTGTTCATTTCTTTCATTCAGTTGCCTCTTCAAGGCTTCGATCTCTTGCTGGTAATTTTGTAACATCATTAAGATGGTTGGGTCTTGCACTGCCATAGCGGAAGTACCCTTTAATGCTTCGCCCGAAACATCTTCAAACGAGGCTGGCAGAGTAATCTCTTCTTCTTCAGAAGTCACCATGTTGGCAATTGAAGTAGTGATAATTTGCTTCTCTTTGGCTGCTTCGAGCATTTCTCTTGCAGCCTTGCCTCTTCTTGTCATTAGCCCGGGCCTTACAGCTAACTTGGCCAACTCTTCTGGTTCTTCGGGTAGGGCCCCATATCTGCTAGCCACCCCTACCATGTTGCAAGTGAAGACTTGGATTATTTTTCTTTGCCCCCAAACTGTCTTCTTGACTTGACTAGGGAAGGTTGACTTTTCAAACATTGATATCCTTTTATTCTCTTCATGCTGTGGAGAAGCTTCAGAGCACTTGGCTTGCAAGTCATCTTCATGTTCATTGATGTGCATGAATGACGCCATTCTTCTTTCTTTGCCTTCTTCTTTTCTTTCGGCGCTGATGGCGCGGAGTAGCCTTTGCCGACTTAGGAAAGAACTTTCTAAGCCATAGAAGTAATTCTGGACCACTTGGGCCATTCCTTCTTGATTGTGCCCTGGAGAGCGGGCAGGAATCAACAGTTGGTCTTGCATCGACGACATGTAGGAGGGCCGCGATAGTCTAGTAGCACCGTTCGATCTTGTCGAACGTCGGAGAACATTGGTATGCCTGGCACAGACCCTATGAGCGGGCGGAGAGGCCACTGGCATGACCTCCTCTTCCTTTGGTGTAGCTTTATTGCCCCCACACCTGGGGTCCTTGACAGTTGATGTTGAATCTTGCGGGGTCGAAGCTGGGCCCCGGGTCCTCTTGAGAACCCAAATTTGCTTGAATTTTGGTAGCTTGGGAGCTAGCTTCCCCCGGACATCCATGTCTAGATTGGCCTTCTGGCTTGCTAATGCCTGGAAGGCGTTGTGAACGGGAACTGCCGGGATGATATGATCCGGCAAAGCTTCAGTACGGCGGCCGTTCAGATAAACACGAACGCCACCAACTAGAACAGACTTCCCAGAAGCCGAGAGTCGGCCTCGGGAAATAACAACAACACTTCTTCTTTGGTTCTTCTTATTCTTGCGCCCGGATGCCTTGTCACTGGCGGGGACAGCATGGTAGTCCATGTGGTGGACAGAGCATGAGATAGTATGGCGAGACGGAGTGGTTCCCCGCGGACAGCTCGCCTTTGCAGGGGCTACGGCCTTGGCTGCAACAGTCTTCTCAACTTCCTCGTCTTCGATCCTAAGCAGGCCGGTGAAGGCGACTCCGAGAAAGTTAGGGAACCCCACCACTGGTGGTAGAGTTCCGAAAGCAGTGGGCACCGCCAGGTACCCGTGCTCCACGTGCGTAGCGACCACTTGAGGGCCGAATGCAAGCGCGACAAATCCGCGAGCCATTGAGATCACTCTAAATCAGAATGAGCAAACGATCAGTATTTTGGGGAAGGCCTCCAGGCCTTCTACTTTGGCGAAGAGATGAAGGGAGACTCGGTTCCACCGGGCGTGCCAGCTTGTGGGAATGGTTTTATTCTTTATTTGGTTGGTTTATTAGGCGTGCCAGTCACCAGAGTGACAATTTTATTGTGCGCTCGATCTGACTCAGTCAGTCGATTGTGAAGTCCGAGTCGGGACCGGAAGTCCGTCATACCATAAAGGCTATGATGTTAATTACGCCCTTCCAAAGAAGGACAACCATTGATTAATCGCCAAAGTAGAAGGATCCCAGGGGCAAAACCAATGTGATAGGTATGCTCATTCATTTGCAGGATAGAAGATGCATGCGATTATGCAAAACGAGATATGACATATTAATATACGGAATAAATCCGGCAGCATATCCCCTTATCTTAGACTATGCCAAGTGGGAATATAGGACATCCATCCACGGAGTGCCGAGATGGAAGCCAAATGAAAGATGGGCGTAGCCCGAGATCCAAGAGGATCATAATCCAACGGGACATTGTCCATTATCATGGTATTTATTGATATCCCCTTTAGAAACCATTGGAGGACATGCAGTGGCAAAACTCCAAGAGTCAGCAGGGTTAGAAGAAAACATCGCGGTCAAACGGTATAATGTGGGGGTAAAACCCCATTAATTTAGCTCCCTTAGACTTGGATGAAGAACCATGATTCCCCATGATATGATGAAGGTTAGCAAGAAGGCTAATGAGGTTGGGACATTGGGTTTAGACTGAGTTTAGGGCTCATTAAAGTTGCTGCGAAGTTGAGTGTTTGAATAGTAGATGGTATTGAGATGAACCGGCACGGAGGGGAGTCGGCGGGCACGCAATCGGCGTGGAAGGAGCTCGGCGCGACGAGGCACTGGCTGGCTGAGAGGGGTGGTCAGCGCGGAAGCAAACCGGCGCGGGCTGTCACCGGCGCGCCTGCCACTCGGCGCGGAACCGGCGACGGGAGAGCATCGCGCCGGGAGACCAGCTCTGGGCGCTGATAGGGGAGATTTGATGATTTGGGCCTTTAAGGCCGGGGGTTTTAGGAGATATCTTGTGTTTAATCAAGGCTTCACGGGCTCTGACGATGATGTTTAGGCAAACTAGAAAGGGAGGAGAAATTCATCCACATAAGGTATAGGGAGACCATGTGAGGATCAACAACAATCATATTCCCCTTATAGTGGATAAAGGGCCATGAGATAGTCTGTCTCAGGCCTCTGCCACACAGCAGGGGGGGTTAATTCATCAGTTTAACGAAAAACATCACACGATATGACAAAGCACGGATCGTGAATGAATTTCGGCAGCATCTCCCCTTATTTTGGACTGTGCCAAAAGGGGAGTATAGGACATCCATCCACGGAGTGCCGAGATGGAAGCCAAAAGAAAGATGGGCGTAGCCCGAGATCCAAAAGGATCAAAATTTAGCGGGACAGTGTCCACTCATAGTGGCAACTCATTAATATTCCCCTAAAGGGACCACCTGAGAACATGCAGTGGTAGAACTCCGTGGTCCGGTGGGGTTAAAGAATGAAATCGGAAACCCGAAACCCGAATTGAAACAAATGTAGGGGTAAAACCCCGTTGATATAGCTCCTCCACTTCCCATGGAATTGAGTATGAAAGCTCAATAATATTAATTCAAAGGAATAGAACGCATGCATTTATTCTTATGTTCATATGTATATATATACACATTCCTGTATGCATGACCACCGTGGGCTTCAAAGGCTAATGATGATTAGTGAGCTGTTTAGAAATGGATTAATGCACACCTTTACTATGCATGATTTAAACGCGGGGGACAAAGGGGTGTCTCACGTGAGGGTTTGCATGCACAATAAAGAATCATTTAGGCATGCATATGCTATATAGATATACCTTTATATATACATATATGGTGAGTGGGTTATTACGCTATACACCAACCTGACATGGGCAAAGTTGATGGGTGAGGGCTTAGGAATTAAAGCAATGGAGATGTGTTAATGGGGTTAATGGATGGCCAATCGTTGCTTACGTGAGTGGAGCCATGCAAACAAATTCTCATAAAAGCACAGTGTCACGTGGGCCGTGCCTGGCAAGTTATTGCATGCACGCATACGAAACACGGAAAAGAAAGAAGCAGACAGAGTGGGGGTTCATGCTCTCGGCGCGCTCGTGCACTCGGTGGCAAGCATGCATTCGGCGTGGAAATGAAAGGGAGGGGTCTCGGCGCGCCTGGTGATCGGCGTAGGACCCACGCCGAGACAGCGTTGCGCCGAGAGTGACTGGGAAGATTTTTTATGGGGTTTGCAGGGTTTAAGTTCTTCGGAGTGAGAAGAAAATCATCCCGCGGTTAAAAGGGGAACACAATCACAGGGGCAAGGCCATGCCAAATTATTTTTCCTCGTGATCTAAGAGACATGAAGGCCACGAGATGGGCTGTCTCGGGCTCCTATCTCATATCGGAGGTTGGCAAATCCAACTAAGCACGGAGGAGTTTAGCAAGCAGACAACTTCAGTCGATCGGAGTAGAACTCCACATCCCTGGGCCTTAATACCGCCTTCGCGGGGTCATGGACAGATGGGACGGGAATCCCATTGTCTCTGCGAAGGTTCAATTGCCATAAGGCAACCGTCCAGGGGTAATCGAGAGAAACGATTAGAACGAAGAAAACTTGAGACGGAACGTAAAAAGATCACAGGCTAATGCAAGGGGGTTTGGCTACGACGACATAAGAAAATCTCATGCGATGTTCCATTTATACAAAATCAGGCATTGCCAAGATACAAATATAAGCCATAAAGGGCTGTGCTATTACATAGGAAGAGAACAAAAGCATAAAAGAAAGAACAGGGGAGGGGGACTGTAGCCCCGAGGGGCGTCAGACGATAGCAGCAACGGCGCCCCCTACCTCTGCCCGCAGATAGCTCTCCCTTCTCTTCTTCCTCTTTTTGCCGACTGACTCTCTCTCTCTCTCTTTTCTTTTCTTTCTTCTCTCGCAAGTCTCTCTCTTTTTTTTTTGCTCGCTCAGCAGGCGCGCCGCAAACTCTGCCTGTCGAGAGAGGTTTTTTTCTTCGTCGAACCTCAGCTTTTATAATGGGCTCTCGAACCATTGACGCGTCGGCGCAGTTTCATCTTGGATCTCGGCCTTAGCACAATCGGCGCGCCTCCTTCTTGTCCAGTGCTCTCGACGCGCCCCCTCTTCAGTATGGGCTTCGACGTCCTTTTAAGCTCTGATATGGTCTGGGTGCCTTTGTGGGCTTAATGGGCCCTTGTAGCCTCTCCGCCACTTCCTCTATCCCTAGAAGATAAGGAATATAAGATGATTTAGTTGGAAAAAATATGTTGACATTATTTATATATATACATATATATTGTTATTATTTTATCATTTTTCATGTGTCAACAGACGCTAAAGGGGGAGACCCCCCACTTGGCGTCCCCTCCTCCTCTCTCTCTCTCTCTCTCTTACACACAACGATAGTTATGGTATTTTAGGTATTTCATATACCCTATTTTCTATTGAATATTCTCAAGAATATTCGCCCAACGTGGATGACAATAATTAAACTGCAGAGATATAACCGCAACCATTCGACTTGTTTAGATGATATTTTTTATAATATGTTCAAATGAGAGATATATTTGACATAATTAATATTTAGAGAGATATTTACGTAGGAAACCCTAAGAGTTATCAGGACGTTCAACTCAAAATCTTACCGAAGAATAACATTGGTATTAAATACTCACTCATGTCGATATTTGACTTTTCTTTTTTCAATTGAATGCGAAACCATTCTAATATAACCCCTTACGCGCCAGTATAGTTAGACTTTGCTGCCAGAACAATAGTAAACAAGGGATGTATTGCCCAAGAATATGATAATGGGTTCTAATACGATACACAAATGATGTAAAACTTACCTTTGTCTTTTGATATAATGGGGGTTCCGGGCCCCAACGTGGAGAGTAAAAAGAACATTACACAGGTCCGGCCGCAAATGCTAAGATTTAGGAATGAGATTTAATAATGAGTAAGTTCTTCCTTGAATACATACCCGATCTCACATACTACAATGCCAATTGCACACGCCATACGAAACAGCAGCATTACATGTCCATCCCTCCACCGATATTCAACCAACGAACGAGGAGTAATATTTTATGCATTAAATTCGATACATAAAATCATGTCATAATATAACGTGTATTCTTATTGACCCTCTAAAAGGTGAAAATACTCTTTTTTGCGTAGAAAAATACACCCCTATCAGACTCATCCGGTACATTTTTCCACGTATTAAAGATCGACTCTGCTCGACAGAAAAATGTAAGACTAAAATATTTTATAGCATTAAAATATTTTATTACAGAAATGAAATATTTTGGTATAAAATTAAAATATTTTATTAGATTTCATTCTTATAACAAAATATTTTATTTCTATATTATTTTATCCTTATAACAAATGTTACGTTCATGTGATAAATTATTTCATTTGTATAAAATATTTCTTAGTTTATTTATGAAGTCAAATAAAATATTTTATTCTTATAATAAAGTATTTTATTTATATATAAAATATTTCAATGTTATACAATATTTCAATCTTATATTTTTTCGTCGAGCGAAATAAATCTTTAATAAGTAAAAAAATTATAACATACGAGTCCGGCGAGAACATATTTTTCTATGTAGAAAACATATTTTCACATTTCCGAGGAGCCAATAAGAATGCATGTTACATTATGAAAGGCATTACTCGTGAATGAGATACACATTTGGGATAGGACCGATAGGTGCGTCACACTCATTAGTCTAATCCTCGTGCAAAGATGCTATGCTACATTATCGCTGCTACTGTCAAACGTTGTCCCCAATGGAGGAGGGTTCTTTCGTGCGGATGATTTGACCAAAATTAATTATATAAAGATAACAACTTGTGGAATCAAGCCAGAACAGATGTAATATATAAAATAATATCTTTCTTTTGATGACGTAACGCGCGGCAAAATCTCTGGCGTCCGGTTCTGATCGACTCATAATCAACACAAAATATGGGGACCTAGGCTTAATTATCTAATCTCACTTTGACGTAGAGTTAGGTTAAATGTGGATTAATTTAACTCGATTAAAATAGTCCGGAGTTAACTTATTTTTAATTTAATAGGAGAGTAATTAATCGATGAGTAAAGATATTGGTTAATCTACTTTTAATCTAGTATGATTTGATAAATAATAGGTTAACTCGGTAATAATGAGAGAGAAAAATAATATTAATTATGAGATAGAGAGATACATTTAATTGAGCATTTATTGAGGATAAGAGGTTAACTCATTTTAACCCACCTCTGGGTGTGAGTTTCAAAATTCAAAAATAATCCTGGGTTAGTCTTTAACCTAAATCGATTAACACTAATTCTTTATCAAAGCTCCCAGAGTTAACTTAGAGTTAACCCTGTGATAAATCGATACCAAAGCGAATCCTATGATTTTGACATATCTGACAAATACCATTATGAATAAATTAGTATGAAAGGAACGGCCAACATAATTGGCCGTACATAGGGTATTTCCCTACAAGGATTTTACTGTAGTTTACGATCAGGTAGTTACTTATTTTCTTCAATAAAAGGATATAAACATAAATTTTGTAATACTTCCGGCTCTTGCACATATGTACTTCCGGCTCTTGCACCGTCAATTTCAAAGAAGATTCTTAAACAAATGTGGGGGAAAGTTTAATAAATTCAAAAATCTACGAATACAGGTCTCAAAGACCATGCGATCTTATCAAACACTTATAAAACCTAACTTGATGGTCGATTTATTATTTCACCATTGAATTTCACTTAAGTCATGGAAGGGTATAATAACAATAAAACCTTTTATGGTATATATATGCAGAAAATTTGTATGCAAAATTAGGAAGGGCTAGTTATCTTTATTCTCTTGAAATCTTTATCAGTAATCCATGTACCTAACTTTTATTTAATCTACTTGTATGCACTTGAAATCTACTGAGCAGAGTTGTTATACCATTAAAAATTAGAATTTACGATGTACAAATAATATTCTTCGAGTTACATGATAGAAGGGTTTGTTTAAGACATGATTCCTAAGATCCTTCCAGGTTGTAGCAGGGTTTGCCGTCCTGCCCCGACCCGCACTGACTCACACGACCCGACCCGACCCAAGCGGGCGCCGGGTCACACGGGCCGTGGGTCGTGGACGGGACGCACCGAACCGCTTTATCCCGTGCGTCTCGCCACGTACCGGTGCGGTGCGAGGCGGGACCCGGCTCGGTACGAGCGGGTCAGGGCGGGTCGGCCATTTAACGGGCCGGCAGGAGGGGGAGGGGGGGCGCCGGAGGTGGGAGAGGGGGGTGGTGGGGGGCCGCAGGAGGTGGGAGAGGGAGGGGGCGGTGGGGGCCAGGGGGGCGATCTCGGTGGTGGGGCCGCCGGAGGTTGGGGGGCGGTGGGGGAGGGGGGAGAGGTGGGGGGGCGGTGGTGGCCGCCGGGGGTGGGAGAGGGGGGCGGTGGGGGGCCGCAGCAGGAGGGGGCGAGGGGGCGCCGGAGGTGGGAGAGGGGGTGGGGGGGCCGCAGCAGGAGGGGGGCGGTGGGGGGCCGCAGCAGGAGGGGGCGGCGCCGGAGGTGGGAGAGGCGCCGGAGGGCCGCAGCAGGAGGGGACGGGGGGGCGTCGGAGGTGGGAGAGGCGCCGGAGAGGGGGCGGGGGGGCGTCGGAGGTGGGAGAGGGGGTGGGGGGCCGCAGCAGGAGGGGGAGGGGGGGCGCCGGATGTGGGAGAGGCAATGGGGCGGACCGGGTCGCTGTGAGACCCGCCCGACCCGACCCGTCCCGCGCAGAGACCGGGTCGGTCGGGTCGGACGAGTCGGCAAACCCTGGGTTATAGTGTATCGGTCGTGTCAGATTGTGCCAGTGTGAAAAATTCACTCGTCCCCACTCCCTCCCTCTCTTTGCCTGGAGCTCCTACGTCTCCCATCGGAGTCCCTTCCCCCCCTTTATTTGCCCGACAGATCCTCCTCTCTCCCTTTCTTCGCCCGACGAACCCCTACCCCCTCCCACTCTCCTCCCAATAGACTCGACCCCCTCCCTCTCTCCACTCATAGCTCCTACTCTTGTGGTCCGAAACATGCCCCCCTCCCTCCCTCTCTCTCACTCGCTTTGCCCATAGAAGTTAAAAAGAAAAAAAAACTTATTCTCGGCATGATGCCGTATAATATCATGTCATACCGCACCCCCGGAGGGCCGGCACAATCAGATCTAACGATACGATAAATCTTAATTTAAAAATATTAAAAATATATAAATAAATTAAATTAAATAATATACATAATAGTTATTTATAAAGATTAGAAGAGTATAGTAATTTTTCAATTAAATATTCTTCCTCGCCCCATTGATCAGGTCGCCGGGTGCCAGATCACCACTCCCCCGTCCCAATTAGATGCTCTTCAAATGTCATCTCACAAAAAATAGAGAGACAGACGCGCCAAATCGCCTAGCTCGTGACGTCAGCGAGTACGAACCACGATGACCATCCCAAGGCGATGAACGCTGTCCCTGGAGCCGGAATGACGTGTGCGCTGTTTGCGACTGAGGGTATGCGAGCCGTTGGATCGTGATCTAGTGATGGAAGAGCTTGGACGGTTGAGATCTAGAACTTAAACGGCTGCGATTGAGAAACGTGTAAACGACTGATTGGTTGCCACCCTCGCCTCCGCCTATATATGGGCTCTCGACCGCGCCCTCCCATCATCGCGCTTCCCTTACTTCTAGTGAGATAAGAGAGCCCTTGTCCTCGTCTTCTCCAGAAAAGGAAGATGTCTTGCTGCGGTGGGAACTGCGGGTGCGGCTCCGACTGCAAGTGCGGCAGCGGCTGTGGAGGGTAACTACACATTAGACATATACATAAACCATACCAATTCCTTCATATCGATCGATCGACCGAACACCTTTTTCTTGGACTCGTCTCATCTCGTCGATGATGTCGTTCCGCTGGGTATTGGTCTGGATATCACCTTCTATTAATTGTTTGGTTTCCTTCCTGTTAGATGTCGGTTTTGATCTTCTCTTTGTCCATTAAAAGACGTAGTTTATTTCTCCAGAACTCTGTGTTAAGCCCGGCAGAATCTGCAAATGTTCATGTTCTGCCCCCTCCCCCCCACCGACGGCTCTTTAATTTATACTTGGGTCTGGTTCATATGTAGTTTAATTAAGCTTATTCTCAAAGTCTTTCTAATGATTTGCTGCATTCCCCTTATTGCTATGCAGATGCAACATGTTCCCTGGCTTGACCTCCGGTGAGACGTTCACCACCACCGACACCATGATCCTTGGGGTTGCACCCGTAAAGGGGTATGCATATGCCTGCTTCTCCCCCCTTGAATTATATTAGTACTTCAAACTTGGGAGCTGCTGTCTCTTATCAGGAATCACGTCTGTTCACCCGGCTGTCGTAAATTTAAATGACGCCGAAGCTGATAAGCTGCCATCTAATTAATTACGCTAGCTGTTAAATCGTTTTCTCTGCGGTTAACTAAACCCTGCGCGCAGATCCTTCGGGGGATTCGAAGCGGCCGCCGGCTCCGAGAACGACTGCAAGTGTGGCTCCAACTGCAGCTGCGGCTCCTGCAGCTGCGGCAAATGATCGTGAAGGCGATCGATGACAAATTAAGACTCCTACGTACTCTCGTGTCTGCATGTTTAATAATTATGGAGCGCACGCAGTGTGATGGCCGGCTGTGTTCTGGGGTTATGAATAAGCAGCCATGGACGACCGGTGGGGTCCTACCTGTCGCCTCCTTGGCTTGAATGGAGTTACGGGGGTGTCGTATAGATATATGGGGTGCTCCTCCTCTGTATTATGTGGTTGTGCTTGCGCAGTATGCAGCTGTGGACTGAAGCTCTCGTTTAATTAAGAGAAGTCTGCTTTTCGTTGACTAATTTTATGGTGTGGTAAAACAGCATGAAGTGATGGTGATGACGACAATATTATTGATATGTGTGTGAAATTAATCTATATTAATCCTATACGCACTATATATGGCCTAAAGTTATTTAAAAGGAAATCAATGATGGCCGCGGGAGATGATTATACGCACGCTGAAGGGACAAACCGCCACTGCTTCACATATCGAAACTTGCAGTGAGAGGAAGAATAAAAAAAAGATGGCGATCTGGTGTCTGATATTGTCTGAGCCTACGTCTCAAAAGTAAAAGCTGTAGTTATCCGCAGTGACAGAAGAGAGGGTCTTTCTGACATGATAAAAAGAAAATCGGGATCCCTCTTCGTACGGCAGCACTGAGATCCACACAGAACTGTAGATGATGTAAATCCTTACAAATTAAGATCATACGTAGCAGAGGAGGGAGCAGAGATTGATAAGCCGATCGAAGAAGCGGTGGAGAGATGCATGGAGCGGGAGAGAAGTATTTTGATTGATGTCATAATTGGGCGCGTTTGTGTGGCTGATCAATTGCTCTCCAGTACCGCTACCGCTGAAGGAAATGACCGCCCAGTGCCCACAACACAAAGGGGTGGACAGATCCGATAGATGGAATAGACAAAGACTACATACATAGTATGTATGTTTGTAAGGATATCTGGACACTAAAAAGAGTAGAGACCAAGGTTTGTAGTTGTGGTCTCACCACCACCTCCTTCTTGAGTTTGATCCAGGGTTTCTATTCTCGTTAACAAAATAATAATTATCAAAAAAATAGAGATTAATTTAAGGATGATCGAGCTAGTTGTTTAAAATTCTTCCCTTCTATAGTGTTTCTCTTTGTTACGATAAATTAATTATTAAGTCCATTACACCATTGATCTGAAGGGTTCGATCATGTTCCCAATTTTAAAGAAAAGGTCTGATACGTGATGGGTTCATGTTACCGATCGATTTCGGAGAAAAGGTGTTGGCCACTGGGCTATGTAAAATATTTGGGGAATAAATTTAATAAATAAAATTACAAAATGATCCCATTGCATTTATTGCATTGATACAAACTCGATTCTATAAGTTCATAACCCTACTACATAATTAAGTACTTTTGCAAAAACATCTAAGCTATGCGTCGCTGTCGTGCTAGATAAGTATAACTAATTAATTCAAGTTAATAAAATCTATAACCTAGCTAGCTAGAATTAAAAGATATTCTGGATGTCTTCACTGATCAGTGCAAAAGCATATAAGAGAAGAGGAAAAATGTCTCTCCAACATATATGTGCCATCACATGTTTTTAAATGATAATTAATAACTTCATAGACGTTTCTGCACTTGCGTTTACATAGTTATATTATTTTAATTAGTGTGTATGTACAGGTGATATATATCTTTGCAATTATGAATATAATAAGTTTATTTTTTTTGATTATCTCAAGTTAATAACTACTGAATTCTTTCTCTAGATATATTCATATTCCTTTTAAAGACAGCTCTAATTAAAGTACTTCTTAACATTACGTTCTCATCTAACTATGCTGATTTTAAAACCAATATTTGTAAAATCTGAGAATTACATTGTCTTACAGTCTCATGTTAGTGAATGGTGGTGATACAAAATGGGGTATATATTTGAGGGTCTACAAATTAATAACATCGTCATCCTCCAAGCCTCTTAATTACGAGGCCTATAACATATTAATTTGCGATATCACGTATCATTAGACCAAATAACCCTTGGTGGTGCGTCGTTGGGGGCATTGTTAAAGATTCCCGAATGTCAACTTTATTATTATTATTATTTATTTATTTATAAATGTCAACGACTCATCAACAAGATAAAAGTGCGTATTTACGCAGCTTCATATACCCTTTCCAATAGAATTTACACGTACATGCGTCATTCCTTCCGGTTTTTGTGAAAATTAATTAGTCTGTCGATCGAATTACATATCATTAGTCACCATTTAAATGAATTCTAATCCTTTTATCACCATTTTAGTCAAACACGCAATAACTTTAACACGATCTAAAGCACTCCTGAATATATGAGAAGTTGATTACATAAAAACTCACGTTTTGGTAGAAAAAATGTTTAAGTTCCCTTCTCGATCGGAGCCCTTTTGTTGCTACAACGTACACTCACTTGATCGATCGAGCGTTAATAGATGAAGTGTGATTAAATTGAACAGAAAGTAACAACGTTGACAGATTGGCACATGCTAATTATCAGAGGATAAAATGGTATATACGTGAAATACATATATACCTCTTGCAATACCAAATTCCCGGTCGACTTAGTCTATGATATCGCGATTTATTTGCACAAGTCACAAACATTTCTTTTTTATTTATATAAAATTAAATATTTACTTATATATCTTTCTCAATGGAGAGGACTCAAATCTTAATGCCTTCAACAATGGTGCCCTCTTTCTCTTGATAAGAGATTTTTTTTTTTTTGCATAAATCAATGATAATTTTACTTATATACCACTTATTACTTTTCTTCTTATTCTTCGTCGGAAGATGTCACTCGTGTAACATATTTGAATCCGAATAATGATCGTCTCTAACTAAATTCACTCAAATATAATTTTTAATTTTACTTCAAAACCTGTACTGTTGTCATTGGGGGCAGGATTTTTAGAAAATGTCAAGAGGTCAAAGCGTTCCCACCTGTAAATTTTTCATACTTCTCAGTTCTCTGTAATCTGTATGGCCAATGAACGAGACATGAGGTCGACGGTACGTAGCACCGTCAAGAAGACGCCAAAAAGATCTGAAGGGATCTCTCCAGCTGCTGACATCTTTATATAAATAATATACATGTATTATTTATTGCATGCCGTGTTGTCTGTCCAAGTAGTGCCTACAGCTATACGTAGCCCCAATCACATTTACTGCATGACATGGGCTGCATGACATGGGCCCGATATTATGAAAACCTGATGAGGGAGGCAGGAGTTTAAAATTTAGAAGCAAAAATGCTAAAATTTAAATGTTTAGAACAAGAGAAAGAAGACTTAGGGAGGACGATACATGCAAATTACAAGCGCGTACTGACTTAATGATATTTTTAGCTGAATCGCAAAGCCTATGTCCACTTACATAAAGTCTTCTTCTTCGCCTAAACGATATTGCATATATTAATCCCAATAGTATATATGCTTCGTATCATGGTTAGTCCACTCAGTGGTTCGTAACAGATGGGAATCGCTTTGATCCGATACTCAGTCCAACCCACTCTACCCTGACATCCCTTTCTTCCCCCCCCCCCCCCACCCAGCTGGAAGCCCTTTCTTCTCTCACCCCATTCTCCCCTCCCACCTCTCTCTCTCTCTCTCTCTCTCTCTCTCTCTCTCTCTCTCTCTCTCTCTCTTTCACTGTGACTTGACCCAACTCGATCGATCGTAGAGTTGATGCGTATTATATAGAATTTTTTCAGATACGATACAACACGTCTTAGTCGACTCGAGTCGACGAACCGTACTCCATACTCTCATCTTTCAATCTGGTTAATCTAAATACTTTATAGTTCATCGAGCACAAATCAAAGTGTTAACTCACGAGGCCTTTCTCTTTCTTATAAGGGAGGAAAATAAGAGGAAGAGGGAAGAATTTTTTATTATTATAGAAATTGCATGCGTGGAGGTAAAACTCAAGCCATGTAAGATAATTGAACTTACTATCAAATCTTCACTATCAAATCTTCTCCGTTATTATTAAATTATTAATAAAGTTAAAATTATTATTTTAACACTTATTTCTTATTTATCAGTTGAATATAAAATGAACAATTTAAATAATGTAATTTACAGCATTATGTTATAGTGATATTTTGGTACCAGATTTTAATTTAAAAATAAAATAACAATTATAGCAAAAAAATTTATTGTGTTGATTGAAATCAAAGTTTAAATCTTGTAGTTTTGGAATAAGTGGTACCATTCTTATTTTGCCATATACATATACATATATATATATATGGTTTTCTCTTTAATTTTAAATCTTTACTATGAAATCTTCTCCACTGTTATTAAACTATTTATAAGTTAAAAATCATTAGTTGTGATACTCATTTCTTAATTATATATCAAATGAATATAAAATGAACAATTTTGGTAATGTTATTTGCGGTATTATGTTATAGTGGCCTTTTGCTATCGGATTTGAATTATCTTAAGTTATAGGTAATTTAACAAATATAACGAAGATTTTATTGTGTTGATTGAAATCAAAATTTTAAATCTTGTAATTGTGGAATAAGTGGTAGCGTTCTTATTTTGCCTCCTATGTATATATATTATATAGTATTTAGAAATAGACTTAATGAAGTTCCCCAATACATATTCCGGGGTCCTGTCATACGAGATGAATAGATTAGATTAAGATAAATCATTAGTTTGATTATTGATATTTTATTAGTTGATACTTTATCGGGATTATACTAAAAAATGCTCTTATATTTTATTAGAAATACGTCATGTAAATCCTCAAAGATATCCAGGTCACTTGGCATCGATTCTGTCCCACGGTTGACTTTGTTCAAATTAGGATGCTCTTTACGTTGTTATTGAATCCCATCTCTTGACTATTCGACTGTTACAGATTAAATTATACATTTGACACTACAAGAAATTGCTTCATATATATATATATATATATATATATATATATATATATATATATCATTCCTGCAATCTCTTGTGTAGTCTGTCAATCAAATGAATTGCCATTAATCGCCATTCAAATGTACATAGAATATTCTCTTTGGATAGATGAATAATTTGAAGCAGTGGTGTTAACCTGGCTTCATGTTGTGTTTGCTGCTGTGCTTCTCATAATATAGAAGATGAAGACCACTTATTTGTGCATAGTGACTTGGCTAAATTTCTATGGAACAGGTTTGCTCTATTACTCACCAGTACATGTTTGGATGAAACTTCTATTACTAGTAGACTGAGTTCAACCATAAATGAAGCTGTTATTTACAAACCTAAAGGATTCATATCTATAATGGCATCTATTATGATAGTTTGGGAAGTATGGAAATTTTATGTCGTGCAAAGTATGAAGGCCAGTACACTAATTTCTTAAGAATTTCGGATCAAATCCTTGCTAAAATCAAGTACACAGTCAGCCAGTTCAAGTTTAAACAAGGGGCCAGTTCTAACTATTCGAAGATTTTGCAGAGATATGGAATTATAATTAACAATAAACGCCCTGTTTGGATTACTGTTTGCCGGATGGCTCCTATTACAGAATTTTCCTTGAATGTAGATGGCGCTAGTAAAGGAAATCCCGGGCGTTCCGGAGGTGGTGGGTGTTTCAGAAACTCTCTTGGCCAGATGATATTGGGTTTCTCTTATTACTATGGACTTGGCTCCAACATGGTGGCTGAAGGGCGGGCTTTACTTGATGGTCTTCGACTGGCACATTTGCATAAAATTCCCATATCAATTATATACTCTAATTCAATGGTATTGGTTGATTTGTTGAACAACAATCAAGACCCTCCGTGGTCATTACTTCCTTGGTGGCAGCCTTTACAACAATTATTCTCATACTCTCATTGCTCCATTGTTCATTCATAAAGAGAAACAAATCAGCTCGCGGATGCATTGGCAAATCATGCAATTCACATGGGGTGTAATTTGGAGTTTTCTTCTATTAGAGAGCTACCTCTACTTGCTAAAGGTTATGCCATAGTTGATGCTAAAGGCATACCTAACATTAGTAGGAAGCTTGTATAGATTTAATTCTTTTTTCCCTTTCATTGTACTCCATAGGTTAGCCTCTCTGTGAATATGTATTCTTTTTTGGAATATCAATAAAAAAGCATCTAGTGGTTAAAAGGTGGAGTGAGAACATTCCCTTCCTTTGGAATGTGGGTGCACTCTCCCTTTGACCCATTAGATGACTGAGTTCGATAAAAAAAAAATTTGATTGTAAGAAATTTGAGAGGAACATGCCAAAGTGCCCTCTCAGAGCTGTTTTGACAGGAAAAATAATTGACACGGGCAACTAGATTTTTAAAACTCCTAATTGGCACATCAAATTATTCAAAATATCAAATAAAGTCATGAACTTTTTTTCGGTACATTTTCTTCTAAAGATATCCTAAAACGAGGAAAGAAAACTTAAATACCCATCACATGTTTTAAAACAATTCTTCTACACCATTATCTTCTTTAAAGTTTTAGAAAGAGACTTGAGGGGAGAAATCAACAAAAAAGCAGTTGATGCCCTTTTTTGATTTTAATTTTACGATATTATCCTTATTAGATATTGAAATCATTTGATGCCTCAAACAAAAATTTTCAAAACCAAGTTGCCATTGTCTGTAGTATTTTTCTTTTGTAATATTACAAATTTCAGATAAGAGCTAGTGGGTTGCGATTGCATCACCGAAGTGTTCCTCGTCATCAACTCGCTGATCGGCTCCAGATAGAGGTGACTCACCAAAAAATACCTCCTTTATGATTAGCCAAAATATTTCTTGACGGATCCTATTCATCTTATATCAATCAACTAAGAAGACGAGTGACATTTTGGTGGCACAATCTCACCGGTTGGTAGCCAGAAACATCCCAAATAGGAGTGAACATGTGTGCCAATAAAAATAATAGCATGTAAAAATTCTAAACGTTGAACGTAACAGAAAAAAAAACCGTAGAAATGTAAGCAACGATAAGAACACATGAAATTTTATTATGATTCAATCTATTCTCCTTGACAAACTTACATCTGATCCCTTTGTAACTCGTAAATGATTTCGAAAAACTTCTAAGAGATTAGATTAGTTATTTTTTGAGAGCCTAACTCTCTAACTTATCTTATCAAGTCTCGATAAATATTTCTTACTAGTATTCGATGACTAGCAATCCAACTGATCTAGACAACATCATCAAATCCTTAGGTTAATTAGTTTCCAAGACTAGCAACCCACCTGATTTACATGATATCAACAGATCATTCTAACACACTTAGTGCTAATTTTCCTAGAGAAACTAATTCTCCACACACTATCAGTTAAACAGATTTAAGATTTCACAGTTTTATTTCTTGATTAGCAGATGGTGGAACTTATGAGATGGAAAAAAAATAAACAAGACTGACAGATAAAGGAGGATGACAAGAGAATGTCTTCTTGAATGTTTCCCGGGACGAGAGACCTTAGAAATGATGCTTTCTATATAGTGAAGTCTCCCTTTTAACTTTGAATGTATAAGGAGATTGTGTTCAAATATTGTTTTGAATGTAAGGAAGTTGCTCGAAGATGATAGCCCGCTCGTTGTTCAGGATGGATGAGTTCTTTGAACTCTAGACTATTTATAACTCCCTATTTCTTTATATTTGTTAGATGTATCTATCTTCGAATGGTCAGATTTCAATCACAGCATTCGACATATTTGATTGGCTTTTAAATTTTCACCTCTTTTGTGAGTGTGTGCACGTAGTTCTCAAGACAGTAGTTGAATTAAATCTTCTACTGTCGAAGATATATATGTCTTTCTTTTTTCTCCTTTTGTGGAAACTATCCCTAACTGAATTGTACGTAAGTTCTAAAATAATATATACTTAGAATATTTCTCCCATATATAGATATATATATATGTCTTTCTTTTTTCTCCTTTTGTGAAAACTATCCCTAACTGAATTGTACGTAAGTTCTAAAATAATATATACTTAGAATATTTCTCCCATATATAGATATATAGACCTGAGATAAAATAAATATATTTAAAATATAAATCATAGTGCATGTAAAATATAAAAAACTAATATAATCCTCACACAAACTATATATATCTCACTTGCTGGAAGAGACAGTAGACAAGAGAAATATAATATATATTTTATATGTCCTGAAAAGTATCCCAATCGTTATGGTACATTTAATGCGGACATATTTTTCATTCAACTATTCAACGCTTTTTATATGTATTCTAAACGGTCTACATCGTTCATAGTATTATAAGAACTGGGCGTTGCATGATTCATATGATAATACGTGCATGATGTCGTAGTATTTTAAGAGCTGGGGTAGGTGCCTTCATGTGGAAATTGTCGTTTAACACAGCAACCAATTTATCTTGTTTGAGATGAGTATAAAGAATCGTCAGATAAATGATCTATTAAAGTTTGGGGATTGTTTGTCGTTTAGCAGGACTAGACACAATATTGGTTATCCTTTCATCTAATAGTCATTGCTCAGCCTTCTTCATTTAAATTAAACATCATTTTATCTTAAAATTTGTTATTTTCTTAGATAGATAAAGTGTCGTCCGTCTCTTTATCTATCTACGAGATGAAGTTCTTTGTTATGTTTAGAAGGAATTTTGTCTGTCGTAACTTTGTCATTTTTTTTTAGATAGATGAAAATTTTATCTATCCGACTCGGTATCAACTATCTTCTTTATCTTAAATGATATATCATCTAATCTTTCATCTATATTTAGATTTAGATGAAATATCCTATATCGTTAGTTTATCATTTTTTTTCTTATATAGAGTATCGTCTATATACTCTTCTATTATCTATCCTATTTAATTTAGATGATATATCATCTAACTTTTTATTTATTATGAAGACTTAGATGTTATATCGTTTATGTCATCAAAGTAGACGACGTACCGCTAACACTTAATATGTTAGTTATTTAGATGATATTTTTCCTGATCTTACTACGTTATTATTTCATATATTAAATTAAATCTTAATTTGTGCACTAAGTGTATAGTGACTTGACGTAAGTTAAACCAGTACTTAAGCGTGTTTTCATTATGTCATTTGTTCTCAGATAAAAAAATATATTTTTTAAAATATATATTTATCATAAATTTAAAATAATAATTTTTTGAGAAAATATATTTTACCAACGTCACCCCAAGGCTAACCATGCAATGCCATTTTTGCAATTTAATCTGTGGCGTTGATAGGTTTACATGAACTCGATGTTTGTTAACGGATTAGGTTAGCACATCCGATGAGAGAGAGCGTATTGTTCTCTCATTCATAGATGCGTTAACCGTGCCCGGTTAGGTGACTTTAAAAACGGGATGAGATGATTTATTCGCGTCCATCGCCCAAGTAAATCATCCAACCCCGATTAGAGAGGATTAACCGTTTGACAAATGAACTTAGACGGATCATAGTTGATTTGTGTGAAATTAGCCTAGAGAAGAGTCTGCTTGAACTTTTCAAACCATGCCTTGGGCTTGCTTAAGCCCATAAAGAGACCAACGTAGTTGACAAACCTCGTGTGGACAAGCGGTAGATAAGTCTGGTGGAAGAGTCACGTAGACTTCTTCCAGTTAGAAGATCACCATGTAGGAAAGTATTTTTGACATCTAGTTGGAAGAGAGGTCAGGATTGAGTTGTTGCAATAGTCAAAATTATCAGAACAGTGGTCATCTTGGCAACAGGCGCAAAAATTTCATCATAGTCAATCCCATATTATTGTCAATTACCCAAAGCTACTAAACGAGCTTTATATCTGTCCAAGGACCTATCATATTTGAGTTTGACAGCAAACACCCATTTGCAACCAATGGATTTAGCCCAAGGAGGACATGGAACAATATCCCATGTAATTTGGTTGAAGAGCATCTAGTTCCTCCTTCATAGCTTGTTGCAAACAAGCATGTTTCGTAACATGCATGCAGGAGTTAGGAATAGAAATCGATGACAATAGAGTGAACAAGAATGAATGATAAAAGGCATAGCATTCAAGGGAAAACCCACAGTGATCAGGAGGATGAGAGACTAGCAAACTTGCGTGGTGGTAGAATGGCCAGAGGCAGATCTAGTGCTGGGTCAGGTTCTTGGACAGGCAGCCCTCCTGTAAGGACCTCATCTTCGTGCTTATCAACATTGTCTGGAGTAGAATTTGTTACCAAAGGAGGAGATTCAAAGGAAGGAAGAAGGGATAGAGAAGATGATGAAGAGGGAGGTTGTTGTTGGGGAAAAATTATTGACTTTCTACAAACACAACATTGCGAGAGATACGAACTTTCTTAGCTGAGGGATCATAGCACAACAGTTGGTTAGGTGGGTAACTGAGAAAAGCACGCCGAGCAAACTGAGCAGAAAGCTTGGTACGTTCAAGGGGTGGAAGTTGAGCAAAACATAAACAACCAAATATGTGAAAATGATTATAGTCAGGATGGTCACCATAAAGATGAAAATAAAGAGATTGATGTTGAAGTCTGGAAGATGGGAGGCGGTTGATGAGATGCAAAGCAGTAGAAATGGCTTCAACTCAAAAACTATAGAAAGAACAGAGGACTCTGGGAGTAGTGTTCTGGACACATCTAGTAAGTGATGGTTTTCCATTCTATGACACTATTTTGTTGTGTGTATAAAGACAACTTTGTTCAGAGATGATTCTTTTGGAATCAAAGAACTCCTGAAAATGGTGAGACGTGTATTCACCGCCAAAATCCGAACGAAGAGTTTTGATGCATTTAGAAAATTAATTTTTGATAAATATCAAAAAATTGCTAGAGTATATCAAAGACATCAGATTTAACGTGCAAGAAATAAATCTATGTGAATCGACTATAATCATCAATGAAAGTGACAAAATATCTATGTCGAGAGTGTTATACAACAAGGGCAATACCCCAAACATCGTAATGAATTAACTCAAAACAAGTGTTAGATAGGTCAGCATACGTTGAAAAATGAAGAACTCTACTCTTACGTAACTTACAATTGAAACAAGCAAATGAGACACCTTTAAGAAAAAAGAACAACTAGTGGAAAGTAGACTAGAATTCAACGTGAACATAATTTTCTGAACATTGGGACGTCCCAAACATTTATATTACAAGTGAGGCAAATTATATATTGGAAGAACATTTACAAAATAAAGATACCATGGTATCCTTTCTAAGGCCCGTTGATAAGTGAAGAGGGAAGAGTCGTCCACATTTAGGTCCATGTCCAATCACCTACATACCTTGATGCTTGATCTTGTATAATTAAGACAACCAGAGCGAGAAAATGAGACGGTGCAATTATTATCCACCAATTGACCAACAGAAAGAAGATTAGTAGATAGACGGGGAACAAAAGCACATTATGTAATGACAAGGAATGAGGAATGTCACCAGCGACGTCAATAGAAAGATGATTACCATCTACGGTATGAACACATAGAGGTCTATTATATCTCTTAACATTAGTACGTGAGATTTTTGGGAGACGAAGTCATATGATTGGAAGCTCAAGAATCAAGATGCTAAATTGAGGGGTACTTTTTTATTCTAACTGCAAGACCAAGGGCATAGAAGGTAGAGTGAATCATTTGTTGAACCATTTTCGGAGTTAAAGAGAAATCTGTGGATGTTCTTGCTCGGTTGGGATTACAAGTCGTCTTATATGTTACCTTGTTTTGAATGAATAGAATTACCGTATGTTTCCAAAACAAAAGCACAAAAATAGTTGAAGCAGGGTTAGAAGAAGTAATCATTGGTGCTGAATCAGTGGTTGCCACTGATAAGTTTTATTGTTCCAATTTCGGAGACGTCGACGGCATTCTGATATCACATGGTAGGGCTTCTTACCGTCGTTGCAAAAGTTGGTTGTAGCATATGAACAAATTCTTTACAACTATAACATTGGATGGCACTCGATCATATCATGATTATGTGGCTTGCCTTGAGTTGCATATGCAACAGTAAAACTAGGACCTTGTTGTTCTAGAGTTGCTTGTGTTGTGTATCTTTGTTCTTCTTCACGTAATAATTCACTAATAAGACAGTCGTCCATCGTGGGTGCGTGGGAGATCACGACTCATGAGATTAGAACGAATAGGCTCATACTCCATGCACAACTTCATCAAAAATTGATCTCTTTAGCTAACCGCATGAACTTGCTGAATAGCTGATAATGAATCATCAGGTACAATGCTATGAACCAGTTCGGTAAACTCGGTCCAAAGATTTATAAAACCTGCAGAATAATAATCTTGGATTGATTTATAATTACCCTAGAATATTCAGCAATCTCATATTCTGGTTGGAATCGTTTAGCTGAATTATCTTGATTATATACTCATTTCAAATAGTCCCACATGCCCTTAGGAGTACGAGTTTTATAGGGGGGAAGATTAAGAATGATATGATGATCAATAGAACTCGATATCCAACTAATAATACGAGCATCACGTGTTTCCCATTTGATCGATGTGAAGAGATACTGTGTGCGGACGTGCGCGCGCCCATATAAATAACCGATATGCCTGTTGACCCAACGTATATGTGAATAGAAAGCGATTATGATATGACATAGATATATTTGGGTATAATACATCTTATAATCTAGATAAATAAGTGAAACTCTCGATCAAACAAACAAAAAAAAATAGCAAGAAGATGCTCTAACCTACATGCATACCGGTCTTATTTGTCAAGGTTTAAAACAATAACCAGTACTGTCGACTAGACGAAATAAATAAAACCAGATGTTGTTCAAGTATGCCCATATAATGTCATGATTATTCCAAAAAATAAAAAGATTATAAGTATAATGACTACTTTACTATATATGCGAAAAACAATGGGTATAAAAACTTGTTTGTTCTTATTCTTAAACTTTAATATGATAGAAATATGTTGAGAAATGCATATAAATAAAGGACACGATTATAACATGTGTGTTTTGTTGAACTACCGATGGTCAAAAAAGAAGATGGCGCGCGGGCCATGCGCTCACCGGCCAGCACGCGCCGCCTCAAAGCCCGGCGCCGCTCACTCTATCGCCTCATCCGAGCCCTTCTTCGGCGCCGTCGCGCGTCTGCCACCCATGGGAGCATAGCGAGCGTAGACGAACCATCCCCCACCAGCTCGCGCTTTCACCACTCGGGCCGCCATCACAGTAAGCTTCCTTCCTTCTCCGAGGTTTGCCTCCTTGTTCCGTTCTTCGTCTCTGGATTCGCCGTCGTTGTGATCGTGGGCGGTAGCTTCGGAAAGAATCCGGTGTTTCTCCTGATTTGTTCTTAGCTTTCGTCTCTGTGCCACACGAATCTTGATGGCCTTGACTGTTCTTGGCCGTTTATTTGCAGAGCTCCGCAGAGGAGGACAAGGTGCGTCTGGGTTCTCTAGGGTTTATTCTGAAAGGGTTGTTCTTGTTCATCTGGGTATCAAGCCTGGGTTCGGTGCGGCAAAGGTAAATCCGGGCTAGGGCTCCTGGGTTTTGCTTCCTCTTGTCCAGCTCGATTGTATCGGCATATGCAGCTTTGTTCGCCCTGAAAAGGCACAGTCTTTCCTTGGTTTCTGGTTCAAAGCCCACATTTTGTTGGTCTGACCAAGATGGTGTCTACCACATTGGTTCCTGTTTCCTCAAAGGCGTTGTTGGCATCGCATCTTCTTCCGCACCGAAGTGGGGTTCACAATGGCGTCCCGAGCCTCCCTCCTTTGTCTTCGAGGAGATCTTTACACGTACGGGCGGCTTCGGTGGACGGTGATAAGAACCAGCCGTCGTCTTCCAAAGGTAGGAACCCCGTGGCTGTTGTTCTGGATATACCCCGTACAATCTGGAGGCGGTTGTCGAATCCCTTGAGCGATTTTGGGTTTGGTCGGAGGAGCATTTGGGAAGGTGGCGTGGGATTGTTCATCGCTTCTGGGACGGTTCTTCTTGCTCTCACTGTGGTTTGGTTGAGAGGGTACCAGTTGAGGTCGCAGTTCCGAAAGTACCAGGTGGTGTTCGAGTTCTCTCAAGCGTGTGGCATCAGTTTGGGGACGCCAGTGAGAATAAGGGGGGTGACTGTTGGAACCGTTGTTCGTGTCAATTCCTCTTTGAAAAGTGTTGATGCAGTGGCTGAGGTTTGTGCTTGGGTCTGATATTTTCTTGCATGATTTGTCTTTCATTCTGACAACTTCTTCCAATTTTGCACGAAGTATATGGCACTCTTATGCATTTGACTGAAAGAATTATTGTTCTCATGTTAAATGATGCTGCCTTAGTATTCTTCGTTGCATTGCTGCCGGTGTATCCTCACTTTTTAGTTCTGTGAAGAGTTAACTATTTCTTCCATTTTTTGAATCCTTTTGCAAATCTTTGGTTTCTGAGGAAACATGCCAACAAGCTCAGCTTTAGTGATGTTGGGCAGAGCTATTATCGCCGTATTATGCATTTCTTTTCCCAGATTTCATGCCAATAAAATTGTTAAAAAGGTCTATCAGACACCTGTTCAAGAGGAAAGCTGAGCATACTTCTCTTATGAAATAAGATTCTCACCTAAACGAAAGAATTGTGCAGAAAATATGTAATACCTTAAAATCCTTTTTCCTTTCTTTTTTTTTATGAAATTGTGAACTCTCTAGACACGATATACCCTTAGGTTGCGTTTGGAACCGCTATGGATTATGGATTATAGGAATTCCAATCATTGGAATCCCCACCCCCTCACAATCCTTTCCAAAGGTGCACCTGTCACATCAGATTTTCAAGTGGGGAGATTTTGGGGCTTTGAGAGAGAGAGAGAGAGAGAAAAGGGGCCATTTCGAAAATTCCAAAAAGCTGCCCAAGGGCAGCTTCTCTCTCGGATTTTGAAAAAATCCCTTCCCTCTAAATTGTTTCCAAACGCAGCCTTAGTATTGCAACTGGTTCTGTTGTACGTACTCTCAATTGCAAAAATCAGAGGGTGCATGGGAGAGAACACTCTTAGGCTCTGAATTTTTTTCCTTATGCACATGTTGAATTTGATTTTTGGGTCTTGAGCGGAGTCAAATAACCCCGTCAGTGCTTTGCTTTTGGTGGGTTATCTTCGTTACATTTGGCAGGTTCTTTCGTTGTCTTATTTTTGTTTTGACTCTCTGTGGCAGGCTTATGGCTAGGCTGCTTTTGCTTACCTCTTTGTTATATGAATGCAATGTTGTACCTTCTTATATTAAACGGGAAAAAAGAAAAGGATTTGTGTTGAAGAAAAGAGAATGCTTCCACAGCTGAGAGCAAGAATAAAAACTGACATTAATCCAATTTCAAATTTTATGTACGTATGACCCTTTATAAACCTTTAATTGAACTTTCCTATTTCTGATCACCCAACAATCATGGCCTACTACACTTATTTTTTAGGGAAAACACCCACTACCATTCTGCACATGGTGATGATCAAGGGCCAGCTGTTTCACAACATACCTCTAGCCATCTGAGATATCAAGTTTTTGACCATACTCCTTCATTTAGAAGGTTTTCAATGGAGTCATCACCTATTTCATGTGAATAGATTTTAGAAGGCCAGTTATCCTGTTTCATGAAGGTTTGTGGAAGTTGTCCAGAGTCCCCACAGACAAGGAATCATTCATCGGTTTGGGCACCCAGATTCGGTATGCCTGATCCTGATCTACTTGCATTGGATCAGCTGGATCGGCTGATCTAATGGAAGTGATCTCATCGTTTTTTGAAATTTTGAAAAAGTTGTCTCACAAATAAAAAGGTGTGCTTATAAATAGAAAGTATATTTATAAATTAAAGAGTATTTATATGAACACAAAACTATGAGGGTGCTTCTATAAAACTTTACCCCTTTTCAGTCAGCCAAAATTGATTGATTCATCGAGGAAATCACTGATCCATGTGTGATCTGGTGGATTTCAGTTTCAATTTGGCCTGAGCCGAACAGATTCAAGTTGCATTTTCTTCTTTTCTTTTTTATTTTTCGGGTATCTGGGGCCTTTGACGCAAATGGATGCGTCTCGAATGCCATATAGATTACTTCTTAATACAATTTCTTTCAAATTCATTAACCCATACTAGGTTATTTACACAGAGGGATGGAAAAAACTGCGGAAAACCGAACAATTGTACAATATTTGTCTTATGTAACGCGTGCCCTCCCTCTCTATCTATCCAAGGGATGGAAGGGCAGAGTTTTTGGTGGAAGAATGAAAGGAATATCTTATAGAGACAATCATATTTGTTTTGGAAGATACGCTCTTCAGGCACTTGAACCGGCTTTAAAAAGATTCATTCTCTTCATAAAAAAGAGGAGGTAGAACCAATAAAGATTTCTTTTTCGATTCATCTCTGGAGTCGAATACCCTATTCAAGAAGGGCAAGGTGAAAAGAACCCCCATCGGGGAGTGAAATAAAACATGAAACCGTGAGCCCTCAAGCAGTGGGAGGAGAATGTGATCTCTGACCGTGTTCTTAATCATCATTTGTCAGGACTTTTTGGAGTAAGCTCCTTGGTTTGGGCAGGACATTTAGTTCATATAGCAATTCATGGATCCAGGTGGGAGTATGTACATGTCAATACCGACAACAATGAAATTTATAGTAAGAGGAAAATCCGTCGACTTTAGAAATCGTGAGGGTTCAAGTCCCTCTATCCCCAAAAAACCATTTTACCTCCTGTGTTGGTTATTGAACCAATTCTTATAATTGTGAAACCCATGTGAGATATTGAAGAATAGGCTATTCTCTTTTTTAAATTGCGTTGACTGAGAGAGGCTGTCTTTTATCACTACAAAGAAAAAAAGAGACTCATCACTTCGGGGATTATGTATGAAATATTACTTCTAAACAATACCAATCCTTAACTTAATTAGGAGGAAACAACCAATATTATATTATGTAGTTATGGAATGTCCATCTTGACAAGAAATTATTTATCGGAACTATTCATTAAAAAGAATCGGTTCGATACATTTCTTATGTACCCATAGGTGTTATATTTGATTTGAATCAGATTTTGGATCAACAAATAATTTATGCCGCTTAAGCCTCTCTCGGTCAACGCAATTTAAAAAAGAGAATATCCTATTCTTCTATATCTCACATGGGTTTCACAATTATAGGAATTGGTTCAATAACCAACACAAGACTTAATGAAGCTATTTTTTTTTCATCGGGTCCGAATGGAGACCAAAGATCTTGAGCGACCGATCAACCAATCTTGCTTGCACAATGGAAAGGGCCACTACAACAACGGGTACCATAGAGAAGCGGCCATAAACTAGAGAGTCTTAACCAATTCGAGATAGGGTATTAGTATATCTGATACAAAATTTAAATGTGATAATTTATCCTCAAAAAATGGAAATCCCTCGTTCTCGTTGCTGAGGTTTCCTTGAGTTTTTAAGTAATAATAGGGAAAGGCATTCTGCCTAAATAGTATACACAAGTGATAAAAAGACAAGCAATTGAGGCAAATCTAGCTCGCAGACGAGCTAGGACACGAGTAGAGGCTATCAATGTTATTTCCGACTAGTTATCTCTTCTCACCATCTCCATAGTGTATGAGATAAATGTATGCATTTCGATTAGGGTATATCAATCTATTATGCGCCTCTGCATTTAGCATCGGGTAAACCTCATACAATAACTGTCCTAGTTCTACCATATCTTTTATTTCATTTCTTCAGGCTATCGACAAACAAGATTTGTCTAAGTCAATTCGTTTCTTTTTGTCCAAGGCACTTCTCTTTTTGTCTAACGGTCAAAACGAGCCCTTTCATTCAATTCTTCATTTTTTGATAAAAAATTAATCAAATCATCTCAAGTAGGATTCGAACCTACGACCAATCAGTTAACAGTCGACCGCTCTACCATTGAGCTTGTTAAACCGAGTCGAATACTTTATGAAATGGGCGGAGTATTCGAAACTGTGGCCAGAGCAGCCATTTCAATAGCTACGTGCAAAATGCCTAAGTTTTTCTGATGGTATGTCTCTAGGAATATCTGGTACTTTCAACTTCATGATTGTATTTCAGGCAGAACACCACCATTTTTTCCTCTTTCCGGATGGTAAATATTTCTCAGAACACATAGTGTGAATCAAACCCATGTTTGAATTGAAAAGACAAATTCTGTTGATAAAAATTCAGAATTGCAAAAACATATTTGGCAGGATATGCATTTGAAATAGATGTCTGAGTTATTACATATATCACGATCGATACAAAAATAAATCGAGTCATCCACTCTTTTACCCAAGAAAAAGACAAAAATGGAGAAATAGAGTCAATCAACGTTGTACAACTCAAAAAAATATTATAATTGGAATAATCTCATTACTCCAAAGAAATCTAACTATTATGGTTTTTCAAAAGAGAATCCAAGACTATTTTCAATAAAAGGCCTGCTCGAGAAGACTGTCTAATTCTCCGGAGAGGATCTGTTGAAACCCCCTAATTGTTTCTGCGAGGCCAACATATTTCCCCGAGACTAATTCTAAAAAAACATAGACTTTCCACTCAAATTGTGTGCTTTTGGCAGGGAGAGATAGAAAATATTTGATTATGATTGTATTTCATCCGAATTTTGTATGGGATCGGTTTTGAGGGTCAAAGTTAGATTGCCCACTGTCGATAACAATCTGGATAACAATCTGGATTGGCTGATTCTGGTCTAGAATGTCCCATCCTGCAATCTGTACCTCAGAACTCTCAGACAGAATAGCCAAATGGTAACTAGCTTTATTTTTTGTTCCACATGTTTCAATAAAAATGAAAAAGAAGAAAAGAAAAGACCTCCCACAAAATATGATGACTGTTGCGGACAGGAATGACAACTATATGGCAAAGTGCATGTAAACAAAATACTTTTTATGTATTAATACCGAAAAAATTATGCATCACACATAAAGTAACAAAGATATTGATAGCAATAAATTGAACTCCTATATTGGAAGACTCTTTCATCATTTGTGTAAAGCCATGTGCCATGTCCAGTTCACGCAACATTTTAACTGTACTTGTATCATAGGGAGTATGGTTTTGTTTTTACACAAGGTAAATGGGTATAGGCCTTTCTGAAAGGATCCAATAGAAGAACATTACTGCCTCAGTGGTCTATATTCCAATCTAATGGACTAACTGGGCCATCTCCTAGAGGGTTGGTCGGAGCCTTCTGAAGCCTTGGACTCCTTCGGCGGGGTGGCCCCCCAGTCGGAGGGTGATCTGGATCCTTGTGGAACTTCACCGGTGGAGTTCTTGCCTCTATTTTTGGGCAGGGAACTAGAGGACGGGTTAGCTCTTGCTCTGGTTCCGGCTGCTTCTATCGATGCCACACCGCGGCTGACGGGGGATGGAGCTGATGGTGGGGGGTTAACGGTGTTGCAGGAAGGGGAGGTGGCTCGAGAGCGTGCCAGGCTGGGGGTGGAGGAAGTGAGAGAGTTGCTCGTCGAAGTTGAGGCTTTGGTGATGGAGCATGCTAGACTATGTAGTCAGAGGCGCGCCTAGGCGCTCGCCTAGGCATTTGAGGCTGTGAGGTGATCCTAAATCGCCTCGCTTTCGCCTCAAATGTTTCACTTTTAGTCTTCTTCTTCTTTTAATCCAGTCTTGGTTTAAACATCTTTTATTCAAATCTTATCTTATTTATATGTATGTATTTTTGTCTCAAATTTTGATTATTGTTAATTTTATCAAAAATCTTGATTGTATATATGTATTTTCTTTGATATTTAGACATATATTTATATTTTTTGGATTGTATATATATGTTTTTAATAAAACGTCTCAAACGCCTAGGTCATTGTCTAGGCGTTTGAGGCATGAGGCGACCCCTTGGTCACCTCGGTCGCCTCATGCCTCGGACTACATAGCTGTTAGGGGGTGGCAGACCATGTCGACATTTCCTTTGAGGCGGCGGAGAAGGACTTGAGGGAGGTTTTTTCAAAGATCAACGAGCGTTGGAGTGCAAGCATCCGGTGTGGGGCACGTTCTCGCTCGAGGGCTGGTAGGAGTGGTGAAGAGGGTGAAGGTAGGGGGGAGGGTCCTCTTTCTAACCATCAATGAGGATTGTCTCGTGGAATGTGAGAAGGTTGGGGGGTGGAGAAGAGGAGATCTGTGAAGGAACTGATTAGGAGGCACAAAATTGACATCTTATGTATTCAGGAGTCGAAATGTGAAGGGGTCGGGAGTGCTCTTATTAAGGAGTTAGGAGGGACCCGCCTCTCCGACAGTGGGCAAATTCGGGGGGATTATGGTCCTCTGGAACCTGTTCGAGGTGGAGGAGGTGATGCAGGACAGGGTGATCAGCAGATGGGCCATCTCTTTACACTTCAAGAACGTCAGGGACGGCTTCTCTTAGGACTTCAGTGGGGTTATGGCCCCCAGCCTAGGGATGAGAAGCGGCAGTTCTGGGAGGAGTTGATCCACTTTCACCTTGCCTCTGTCCGTCTGTGATGTGTTGGGGGGGGGGCTTCAATGCAGTTGCAGCGCCGTGGGAGAGGTTCGGAGACATTTCTATGGTTGGAGAGATGGAAGACGTCTCTGATTTTATTCAAGAGGCTGTCTTGGTGGACTTACGTATGTCTCAAGGTTGCTTTACATGGTCCAATGGAAGATTTGATGCTTCTTACTTCAGGTTAGACAGGTTTTTGATTTCCGTTGATTGGGAGGATCATTTTCCCCACGTTCAGGTGACTGGGCTGGCGAGGTTTATCTTAGACCATAAGCCCATTCTGATGAAGACTAGTAGGGATTATGGCAAGACTCACACGTTTAGGTTTGAGCAGGTCTGGCTCTAGGAGGATGATTTAATGGAGACTATCACGGGAGCTTGGAATGCTATAGAGCCTAGCTCCACTGCTATGGGTACTCTGGTGAGGAAATTGAAGCATACTGCGCAATCCCTCCACTCTTCGGGTGCTGATAAAACTCTCCCTGGGAGGGTGGCCAAAGATAAGATTCTTCAACATCTTGCGGGCTTGGATTGCTTGGAGGAGGCATGCCTCTTAGATGAGGAGGACAGAGCTTTGAGGGATTCCTTGAGGGGTCAGTTTGATGACCTACTGGCTAGAGAGGAGACCTATTAGAGGCAAAGATCTAGGGATAGATAGATCAAAGAAGGTGACTGGAACACAACGTACTTCCAGCGGATAGCTTCAGGGGGAGGAGGAGGGTCAACTCCATCTCTTACATAAAGGTGGGTGACTGTTCTTTCTCTTCTGAGGTGGAGATCAGAGAGCAGGTGAGAGATTTCTATTCCTTTTTGTTCGTTGAGGACTCTTTTTGCAGACCGAGGATTGCTAATGACCTTCGTCCTAGCCTTTCCCCTGAGGAGAGGGCGGCCATCTCGCAGCCCTTTTCTGAGGAGGAGGTTCACCGAGCGATTTTTGCTCTAGCTGGGGATAGAGCCCCAAGCCCCGATGTGTTTCCCTTAATCTTCTTTTAGAAGTGCTGGGGGATTATCAAGGAGGATTTTTTGGCTGTAGTGAGAGAATTTCAAGAAGGGAGAGCTCACTTAGGGGGCATTAATAAGACCCTCTTGGTGCTAATCTCTAAGAAGGCGGGTGCTCAAGATTTCAGAGACTTCAGGCCCATCAATCTGCTCAATGGTACCTACAAGGTCATCACCATGGTGTTAGCAAGGAGGCTTGTTTCTGTCATGGATGCTTTGGTTACTCACTTCCAAGGTGCTTTCATCAGAGAGAGGCATATTTTGGATAACTTCTTGATGGCACGTGGGTGTCTTTTTACTATGAAGCAACTGAGAAGGAAAGGGGTGGTCTTAAAGCTGAACTTTGAGAAGGTCTATGACAGGGTGAGCTGTCTCTTCGATGTCCTAGACAGAATGGGTTTTGGGGACAGATGGTCTGGCTGGGTCAGAGTTTGTGTCTCGTCTGTGTCTTTTGTCGTTCCACAGTAGCCGAGGGCTTTGTCAAGGGGATCCTTTGTCTTCCCTTCTGTTTGTGTTGGTTGTTAGTGTTGTGAGCAAAGTGTGGCAGAAGGCTGAGGCTGCTGGGTCGATCAAAGGTTTTCAGGTGATCAGAAATGATCTCTCTGTCACTCATTTACAATATGCGGATGATACTATTTTGGTGGGTAGCACCCTTCTCTGACTAGGCTCCTGTTAGAACTCTTGGAGGAAGTCACCGGCTTGAAGATTAATTTCAGTGAAAGCCTTCGAGTGGGGGTGAACATGGAGGAAAGAGCTCTATTGAGGGCGGTCACTTTGTTGGGCTGCCCCATTGGGGAGTTCCATTTTTCTTACCTGGGCCTTCCTCTTTCCCCGAGCGTCCTTAGTTGTGCTGACTGGCTACCATTATTAAGAGATATGAGACTAGGCTGGCTGTATGGAAAGCTAAACTATTAGTTTATGGTGGCCAACTGAGTTTGTGTAGCTCGGTGTTGGACAATCTCCCTACTTATTTTCTCTCGATGTTCCGCATTTCTAGCACGGTGGTCAGGAAGCTTGATTCTATTCAGTGCAAATTCTTCTGGCATGGTAGTGGGGGCCGGTGCAGGGGATGTCATGATATTGCTTGGGGAAGACTGACCACTAGCAATGCTCAAGGAGGTCTGGGGCTGAAGAATGTTAGATACTTCAATAGGGCTCTTTTGTCCAAATGGTTATGGAGGCTGGGGTGTGGAGAGGAGGGGCTGTGGTCTCAAGTTATTAGGCAACGTTACTTCTTGTCGAGGAGGGTTTGGGACTTGGCTCATTCTCCACACCACACTACGTCTCCTCTCTTGTAGGATATCTTCTCTTGCAGGGATTTTCTCGTTGCCAGTGTTCGAGTTTAACTGGGAGATGGCCATAAGTGCCTCTTCTGGAAGGACAGGTGGTGTGGGGACGTCCCCTTGGAGTGCTTGTTTCCTAGCCTCTTCGCAATTGCGGCGGCGCCACGTGGCACTATGGCTCATGCTTATGATCATCTCAGTTCGGGTGGCTCCTAGGCTCCGACCTTCAGGTGGGCATTTAGACATGAGGAGTTGGAGCAACTCCAGGGTTTTATTGCTTTTCTTCTCTTTTTTCAAGTTCGGGCAAGAGAGGATGAGTGGTCTTGGAGATGGGAGAAGAAAGGCTCTTTCACTGTCAAGTCGGCCTATACTGTTATCTCTGATGGTGGCATGCGCCACGGCTTCCATGATCAGGTGTGGAGACCAAAGAGCCCTCTCAAGGTTAAACTCTTGGTTTGGAGAATCTCCCATGGGAGGTTCTCCACCCGGGACAAGCTCTCTCGTTTCCGATCGGAGGTGGACCCTACTTGCTGTCTATGTGGCGCCATTGATGAGTTCGGCGACCACTTTTTTGTTGGCTGCCACTACTCTTAGGGGGTGTGGATGGAGATTGCTCGGAGGGCCAGCTGCATCGTCAACCTGCGGAGTGAGGTTCGCGGCTTGCTTCGGGAGTGGGACAGGCCTTGGCCCCTCAAACCGGATAGGACGGTGTGGTGGCTTATCCTTCACGCCACTTTAGGGGTGCTGTGGGGAGAGCAGAATCACCGTATTTTTAGAAGGGAGTTGCGCGCCGAGGATTCTCTTGTTGATTTTTTCTGGGCTAGAGTTAAGGAATGGGCGGTTACTCTGTCAAATGTGAATTCGGATGTTTCCACTCTTTTTGGCTGTTTGGGGGGCTAGTTCTTCCACACCTTCTTGGTGTGTGTTTTGCTGTATAGATTTTGTGGGAGGTTCATTTTTTGGGGCTTTGGCCCACCTATACACGTACACTCTTCTTTTTCTATAATATATTTTGGTGGTACTACCCACTTTCCAAAAAAAATGGACTAAGACTTGAAACAAAGCACACCAATTATATCATGGAAAACCAGGAACTTTGGTTTGTCTATCTGAAATATAGGGAATCACAGAAATGTTTTCTATAATCTTTATTGATGTCTGACCATATTTTATCTTCGTGATAATTGCTCATTGCTTGATTTTGATTTGTTCCTTTCGTTGTTGACAGGTTGAAGATGATAAAATTGTTATTCCTCGAAATTCACTTGTTGAAGTGAACCAATCCGGACTCCTTATGGAGACTATAATTGATATTACACCAAGAGATCCACTTCCGACACCCTCAGCAGGCCCTCTTGATGAAGATTGCCTTAAAGAAGGGTTGGTTGTTTGCGACAGAGAAAAGATCAAGGGAGGGCAAGGGGTAAGTTTAGATGCATTAGTTGGTATATTCACTCGTCTTGGAAGGGAAATGGAAGAAATTGGCATTGCTAAAAGCTATGCATTAGCCGAGAAAGTTGCATCCATTGCACAGGAAGCACAGCCCCTTCTCATGAAGGTCTGAATGCCTTTTACTCATTTTCTTCTTTTTGTAAAATGCCACACCGATTTTCTATTACCTGATTGCTGTAGGAAACTTTTCAAAGTCTCTTGCATCCCTTTCTTCATATCAATATCCCTTTTATAGTTTGTATATTGCATAATGCTTATCATTTCACCCTTTATCTCACAATGACCATCTATTTGAATATCATAATTAAGGAGGTATGATTAAGGGGTTAATGTCCTGTCATTTTAAATATTCCTAAATGTTTTAGCATTTTTTTGTATTTAAAACAAGTGTTCATTGGCATTTTCTATCATGACCCGATCCAACCCTTGTGGTTTTTGATATAAAACAAATCCGGTTCATTCTTGCCCCTCCCCCTATCCACAATGGTAGCTCCACGACGTGGTGGCTCCACTCTAGTTCATCTTACATTTTCTGTCCGGGTAGCCTTTTCCTACGGGTACCCCTCTTTTCCTGCATAGTTGCTAACTTGGTGATTGTAGGCCCACTAGCTTCCGTTTGGTTCATCCCCAAACCAGCCCACATTGTATAGTGTCATGACCCGATCCAACCCTTGTGTCTTGGGGACAAAACCATGCGAGCTTGGGCCAAAGCAGACAATATCGCATGGTTTTGTTGCCAAAAGGCACAAGAGTTGGATTGGGTTATGGTATTAGAGCAGCACTCGTGCGGTACGATGTGGGTTGATTTGGGGACAAATCAGTGGAAGCTAGTGGGCATGTAGTGACCCAGTCGTTAGCTGTGTAGGAAAAGAGGATTACATGTAGCAAAGGGCTACCTAGACGCAGAGTGTAAGATGTACAAGCGTGGAGCCACCACGGTGTAGAGCTACCATTGTGGATAGAAGTTAGGGTAGGAATGAAGCGGATTAGTACCATATCAGAAAGTGAGGAAAAGTTACTGGGCTATATATGTAAGATTTGGATCCATAACTTGTGAGGCATCTTTTGGGAACAAAATCATGTGAGCTCAGCTCAAAGTGGTCAATATCTTACAAAGGTTGGATCAGGTCATGATAGGATGGGAGGGGGTGGCTTCCAAGGGTGAGGGATTGAAGGGGTAGCTGCAATGGGTAATCCAAGATGCTGCATAGGTAGGTGCTTAAGTGCTTAAGCACCCACCCCAAGAATGCATAGGGTTGCCTTATCAGCTTGGCAAATATGGTCCACAGGGAGCAACCTTCAGCCTGCAGCACCCACAAGCTGCTGCCAAAGCCATCTGCTTGCCAGCTATGCCCATATGACAGTCATTGTCTTTCTCTCTTTCTGGTCCTTTTCCCTTTTTCCAACTGGCTCCTCATGCTCTGCCGCATTTCCATTTTTTTGGCTCTTTGGCTTCATTGTCACATATTTGCCAGCACATTCTTGGGGATGGTAAGTTGGTAACGCAACTGCAGTATTGTGGCCTTTTCCTTCCCTTTAGGAAGTGGGAAGCTCTAATTGGTCCTTGCCCTCTTGTTTGCATTGAGAAAGGAAACCTAAGCTACTGTTTCCTTTAAATCAACGCCAACAGTCCTTTAAATCAGAATCTGCTGAGCACTTAAATCAAACTTGGCCATCCCCACACGACCTGTTCTTCCCTTCCGGAAACCAGAATATCTGAAAGACCACATTCTTATTTACGTTGAGAAAGGGAACACTAAGCTGCTCTTTCCTTTAGTCAACACTAATTGAGACTTATTCTTTAGATTAGAAATCACTGGCCAGTTAAATCAAACTTATTCAGTCCCAGCAATGATTCCCTTTTCATCCTCACTGAATGATGATCATGGGGAACTTGTTGATGATGCAGAGCAGAACTTGATTTGGATATCTTTTTCTTCAGATCTTCCTCTGGTTTTTGTATATCGTGATTCTTTTCCTTTTTCCATTTTTTCTTGCAGAAATTTTTTTGAAGGTTAAGAAAGGGTAAAGGGGAACCATTGGAGTCTTTAACATCATGTTTGTGGCCACCACGTAAGGAGAAGCAAGGATGGGGTTATGTGAGGCACCACAAACTACTAAATTACTGAACAATCCATCATCACAAGAATAGAGTCATCCATCTGGTGGCTCATTCCCGACGCAACCCTGTGGGCTATATGGGGAGAAAGAAATGGCCGGATCTTCAGGAGGGAAGCTAGTGCCTCATACAAGATTGCTTCTTTCATCGTGGAGAAAGTGAGACAGTGGGCTTCGGTTTTATGTAATGTGGACTCATAATTCCTCCTTTTTGTATTGTTGGGTGGTTAGTGGGTGGGCTGATTTTTTTGTATAGGGATCTTTTGGGAACACCTTGATTTTACCTGTATATCCCTCCTTTTTACTTTAATACAATTTAGAGGTACCAACCATTTAAAAAAAAACAAGAGTAGAGTCATCATACCACTGAACTGCTTAGAGGTAATAAAATTGTAAATGACATAAAAGCTCAGCCTGAACCTTGCTTTAACCCAATTTGTCTAACTATACCCCTCCCATTTCTGTATCAAACCCAGACTTTACCAGCCAATTCCAGGTCCCAACAGTTTTTTTTTGTTTTCCTGTTCGAAGAAAATCCCAACAGTTATGCCAGTTCACTCACTGGATCCTATTTAATGCACGATGACCAAACCGTCTTTTTCCTTCATCCAGAAATGAATAGAATTTATACTCTGTCATTGTTAAACTCTATAATGGCAGAATCATAAAACGAAAGGGAAATATGCAGTTCCTGAACTTCTTTGGCATGTCTATTCCATGTGTTGTCAAGCCCTGATATAGATGTGAAATGAATATCAGCTGGTATGAAGGTTGCATTTGGAAAGTTTGAATGAAGTATTTCTCATAGAAGTATCTCCAAACAGAAGTTCCTTCAAAAAGTACTCATCTTAAGAGTGAAAGTACTTGGGATCATGAAATAAATACTACTACAGTACTACTGGAATTGCTTCTCTGGAACTTTGGCCCAGAATGCCTTTATATAGCTATCTTTTGTAAAAAATGATTCATTATATATTATAACCAATGGTCAAACTAAAGTGTATGTCAATTAACAACAAGTGATTTATATGAGGTTCATGAAATGTTAATAGGTGGATATGAACTTGGCTGGGAATTTGTGAAATCAACATGGCTGTCATGATTACAAAGAAGGGGAAGGGCATTTGCTGCAAGTATGGGATGGGAGAAGAGTATAGAAGTGTATAAATGGCCTTGCTTTATTTGTCTCCTGCAGGAAGGAGAAATCTACACTACTACTTCCCCACGGAGTAGATTTTCTCCTTTGCAGAAAAGTCAGATTTGTAAGAGACACCAAATGTTGCTAAAATTAAGGAAGTCCTAAATGGAAGGGAAGTGTTTTGGAAGGACCTTCAGACAGTTCCCAAATTCAGCTGAAGACCTTTGGATGAATATGGATGCCATATTTCTGTTTAGTCTTGTTCTCATACGAGCACTATATTGCTGTTCAGTCTTGTTCTCACAGCATGCATCCATATGTTAGCAGAACACTTCTGAGGTTCTTTTGTTCACTACTGTTGAAATGATGTAACAATAGTAGAGATTGATGTTTGTAAAACAGCATAACTTTTATCAATTTACATCAAGGAAAGTATCTTTAACTTTGGTGTGACCTACATACATCTGTGATGTTGTCATTTTTAAACTCCAAGTGTATGTAGTGAAATCCTTATCACAGATTTAAAATCGGATCTACTTCAGCACTCTGTGTTGGCATGATTATTTACATATTCTTACCAATCAGAATTGTTTGCTTCCAAGAAATCTTCATTCTACATGGCTGAGGTCAGTGAGTCTTGGTGAACTGAGATTGGCAAATATCCATGTTATTTGTACTGTGTTGGCCCATTTGGGAATCTCTAACCCATGTCCTTGTTAGTCATTTTTGTTGTTATTAGAAGTTTCATCTTTATCATCTACTTGATCTATTAGCTGTCAAGTTCCTGGACATTCTGCTGGCCACTGAAATATCGAGTAACAGGTAATGTTTTTAGAACCTCTAAAGCTAAAAAGGGCATGAATAGTGTTTTCATGATTTGTTAGTTACAGGTTTTATCCAAAGTCACCTTTTAGTTTTGTTAAAACCAATATTTCTTAAACCAGGGTTCTGTAATGAACTCTTGGGAATACGATGTGAGGCAGTGAGCTGATAGCTAGTTGTAAATCCTTAAACTGTAGATTTGTTTCTGGTTTCCCTTTTTTCTTAAAAAAAATTCTCAATGGTAATTGGAGTCATTGGACAAGGCATTTGGGATTTTTGTTTTCTTCCTTCTCTTAGTGTGCATCATTCTTCCACCTGTCCTTAAATTACATTCTTCTTTGTCAGTTTGCTGTACAGGCTTTGCAGTCTGAATCAGATCTCAGTAATCTTGGTGGAAGTTGTCTAAATGTACAGCAGGACTGGAAATGTATGCTGAGCCCATCCCGCACCCCCCACCCCCCAAAAAAAAGGACCTTGAACTTACTCAGAGAAAAAGAATGTCCCTTACCCCGAATTTCAGAAACAAATTTCAAAGGAAAAGATTATGCGCTACTATCTGTATCTTGCACGTGTGTCTGTTGGAAATTTATTCTTGTACGACGCCATTCATCAATGCTGATGCTTTTATTCAATTACTGATCATCATCTACAATAATGTGTTTGTTGTAGTGGTGTAACAGATTGAAGCCACGGTTGAAGATATACAACCTTTGCTTTCTGAAGTTCGAGGTAGTACTCTGTTGAAGGATGTTCAGAGATTAACTAAAACACTAGCAGAAGCAGCTGAAGATCTAAGGCACGTATGAGAAACATCTTTGTGAGCAGACTTTTAAATTTCCAAGTTGTTGTTTGGGTTTTAAACAAAACTTACCTAAATTTTATGACGCAACCTAATCCTTCTCTCTAGTAATCATTTTGACGAGTTTTTGTATTCTTTCATGTTAATCAAAATGATTTCAACTTATCTGTGAAACAGTGTGAAGGTGGGCTGAATTTCACTGTAATGGGAACTCTCTCAACTCTTCTAATCTGGTTTTATTGGGAGGTTACGGTGGTTTACACCCATTTGGTGTAGAGTGTTTTTTTGGGGCTGTATAGGGATTTAATGGGAACCACTTTGAATACACTCATACCTCCTTTTCTTTAATAAGGTTGTGGTACCACCCACTTTCAATAAAAAAAATCAAAATGATTTCTACTTGGCTCCTTGTTATCATGGGAAAGACGGAAAAGCTGTGTTTCTTATGCCTAATATACCCTATGGCATCACTGAATGATCTTCAATGTTCCTTTATTATCTTATTATGAGGTGTGAGGAATTTAATTTTAGATATTAGTTGTTCATAGAGATGGTGGCTAGTAATGAAGAGATATCGGGCTGCTGGACCATGTGGAAAATGAGAATTAGAAAATTTTGTGAATGTTACATGAATGAATGAAGTTGTTAGCACAATCATGTCATCAATGTGAGTGTGGTGGGAAAATGTCAAACATTTTGGGGTGATGATTCTAATTTGAGATATTAATTGTTGGTATATACAATAACCCATATTTGTTGTTTGTATTGGTGTAATTTGGTTAAAGTTGGACACTTAAAAAAATGGTTAAAGTTGGACTGGGCTGGGTACCCCCCCCCAACACACACATACACACACCAACAATTAATTCAGTAACCAAGGTGTGCGGCATCGGCAACCCAAAAGTGGGAGAAGCAAAATGTACTCATTCTTGGCCTATATTTATTTATTGTCATAAATAATGATTATATGAAGCCTATGTTATCAAAGGCGCTTGAGGCGCTCGCCTAGGCGATGAGGCGAGGCGCCAAATGTCGATCACAATGTCAAGTCTTATGGCTAGAAGCTTGGAGACGATTTTGTATGTTCCATTGAAGAGACTAATAGGTCTCAAATCCCGAAGGTTCTATGCACCATGCTTTTTAGGAATGAGAACTAAGATAATTTTATTGATACCCCTCAAATGTGCCCTTTCCTCCTAAAACTCCTTCACTGCAAAGAGGAGATCTACCTTGATGATGTCCCAACACTTCTGAAAGAAGGCTAAGGGGTAGCCATCATGCTCAGGTGCTTTGTCGCCCGCAAGAGAAAAGGCAGCCTTTTAGACCTCCTCCTTTGAGAATGGGCAAGATAGGGCTTCTCTTTCCTCAAAAGAAATACATGGAAGATGATCATCAGCTATAAGAGGCCTAGTCGTATCCTTGTCGGTGAAAGGTGTGTGAAGAAATCCGTTACCTACCATCTAATATCCTCATCTCTAGAAATCAATTGGTCACCAACCTTGATACATATGATAGGGTCACCCTTCTCCTTCCCGAGACTATTCGCTGAAAATAGCCAGTGTTCTTGCCACCTTCCTTGATTCATTTCTCTCTGAATCTCTGCTTCCAATAGATCTCTTCCTTCACAATGATCTCCTCAAACTCTACTCTGAGTTTGTCCCTAAGCTATATGTTTGGTTCATCTAGAAGCCTAACTTCCTCCAAGCAGTTTAAACCCTCCAATTAGGATCCTATCTTTAGCAGCTTTGCTAAGAAACACCTTGATTGCACATCATTTCTTCAACACCTTTGTCACACCATGGCGGACTATTCTTGCCTTGGAGTATTTCATGTCTGTCTAACAATATCCATGAAATCCACCTCTCTAAACCAATATTTTTTCAGTCTGAAGATAGGCTTCTCTTGAAACCTGCAAGAAGTCTTCAGTAAGATGTGTTTATGGTCAGACACAAGTCTTGCCAAGCAAAAAGACTGCACATTGGGAAGGCGATCCTCCCAACTAACTCCCAAGTTGCAATAACTGTATTGAAACCAACTCCCACACACCATGGCCGGCTTGAAGATTGATGGTAGCAAAACAAATCCTTTCCTTCTCTACTTTGTGGTCTATGGACCCCAAAAAAGTCCCATGAAAAGTCATCCATGACATTTCGGAAGTAGAGGGAGATAGCCCCACTATCAACCTGTTTGTCCTCCAACACCTCCTCTACCTCAAATTGATTCCAAATAATCACAATGCTTCCTGATCTCCCCTTAGCCGGAGAGGCCACCCCCTTCAACAGCCTAGCACCCCCGATCTCCTGATAATAAACTTCCATCTTCCTCCCACAAAAAAATGTCAATTTTGCTGCTTCTTATTAACTCCCTCATCACCCTCTTCTTCTCAGTTCTCTCCCCGCCGATCTCCCTCGCGCTCTATGAAATGATCTCCTACATTTCTTCTCCTATAGCACACTCCTCTCCTCTCCCCCACCACTCACCCTCGCCACCTGTTTTTGTGATTTTCCTCGCTTGGCCTCCCTTCTCATTCTTATCGGCCACTTCTATATCTTGATGAACACGTCTCTCAGATCTCTCTTCAACACCTTGTTTGCTAGTTCCCTAAGTTGCGCAATCTCTACACTGTCCCCACTAGCTTCACCACCTCTCTTCCTAGTCTACTCTCTATCAAACCCTCCTCGTTTGTTTCCCTTCCTTTCGATTGCTCTCCCAGTGTCTTTGCGATAAAGTCATCCGTTGCCACAAATTTCCCTCCCCCTTCAGCCTTCTGAGTCAAACCATACCTCTGAACATGCTTGACACCTAGAAGGTGGTTGTCTTGTTGCGCGGGATACCCCAGGGATCCTTCCGGATCATCCAGGGGCGCACATCGGTAGTTAGTGGCCATGTCCGGCCTGCCAGAGCTAGCAATCTCCAATAGTAGTAGCCTACACGCCATCGACAGAGAACAAGCATGGCAGTGTCGATTTCGGTGTCGATTTCGGTCGATGCTGAAATCGATACCGTTTCGATTTTGGTTTCGGTTTCGGTCCAAACCAAATAAATTATTATTTTTTTGTCAAACTGTAAGGTTTTGGTTTCGGCCCGGTTTCGGCAGGATAGTTTCGGTCCGAAACTGAAATGTTTCGGCCGAAATGTTTTGGTTTCGGCTGAAACTGCCATCCATGACAGGGAAACGTCAAAGAGATGGTGTGATAGCCTTGCCACCAGCTTTGAATCACCCTTGATCTCACACTGGTAGACAGTGGCCGAGTCCGGCCCGCTAGAGATCTCATTGTCCATAAGAGCCTCCTACTCGCCTACAACAGGGAGGCGTCAAGAAGCCAAGTTGATTGGGTTGCCGCTGGTCCCACCTTACTATGGTCTCAGTCTGCAAGCTCTGACCGTGGTTGCACTCCAGATCCTTCCAGTGCTCTGCTTGAAAACGGCAGGACCCGATCGACCTGCCGATGTGACGACTGGAGAGAATCGGCTAGACCGATGGGTACGGGGATGATCGTCGGCAACTGTCAGCCTCCGAAGTTGGAGTCGTGCATGCTGCGTCTGCACAGGCACTGTAATTGCAATCAGGCGGAGGGGACAACCATTAGAAGTTCTACGATACTCGATAGGTCCATGGCCCTCAGAAACAGGTAAGTCATTGGTCGAACAGGTCGGGTCTAGGTAGCCTCTGAGGCCCATAGAAAAACCCAGCCCATTCGCCATCGAGAGCCCTTTCTTAGCCCAGTGGGCGCGGAAATGCTCAACTTGTTACCTTTTGCTAGTACGTTTGGCCCAAATATCGGCCCACCATGCGAGGAGGCTGGCTTGCTCGGCCCAGTTAACGTGGCATCTCGATTTGAATTTGAATCAGGGGCTATTGGTCGGCCACGTACTCCTGCCCGCACATCGTCTTTAACCCCCAACTGCGAGGCTGTTGCCCTAACCCGCCTTGCCTCCGCTGTTGCTAGGCATGTAACTCTGGCCGAATTGATACCTTGACAAGAAAGGCCTCCTCCCCGGCGAGAAAGGATAGCACCGATGGCACCGTCTCCTGGTTAGATGTCTACACGGTGGCCTCCACCATGTTTAGCGTCCTAGCCGGGATGAAAGTGAGGCTCCCTTTCTCTAGATGCCCGTAACCTCTAGTCAATAGGCTATCCCAACCTCATCACAAAGGATGAGAGGAACCCTTGACTCCTTGAGAACACCACTTGGAGATCAGTCTCTCTTGGGTTGGGATTCATCCCTCTTAGTAGATCCTAGCATTGGGCCCAGAAAATAGCTCCGTTGGCCATTAGGTAACTGGCTTCCCGCCACCGCCTCAGCCACCTCTGATGATTGGCCAATGGCTAAGAAACCTCTGTTATGTACTCGACGGACTTGCTAGTGGCCCTGCTCATCCCACCGTTCATTGAGCATCACCCTGACTGCCTCCGGATCGTAGCCTCCCACCACAGGCGACAACCGAAGGCATCATTCTAGCCAGTCCATCCGTCCAATGAGGAGCTCGGGTGGGATTTGCTCAATGTGCTGGTAGTCCTAGCTACTTTTTTGGACCGGTGGAGGTAACCTCTTCCTAAGACTGTGTTTGTGAAGGACCCCTTGAAGGGGGCTTCCCTCACTCCCCCCTATTGTCTTCAAGCAGACTCTTTACAAGTGGCCCCTTCTCCGGCAACGATAGCAGACAAATCCCCTCCCTAGAGAGCTCGGAACTCATCTACGCCCAAGTGGAAACCTCTTCGACTCTGTTCCTCTATCTTTACCCACCATTCCAGCCGGTCCCTTGCTTGGCGGCATACTGAGCAAAGGCGGCCGTAGTCCGCCGCCTCCTAGGGGGATGTGGTTTGCCCCGGAGGCGAATGCCAGCGAGCTGCCAGCCCACCTGCCATGATCCTTCATACAATAGCGCTTAATATTTTATCCATAATGCTTTCTTTAAAACTAAAATGTCGTAATTATCTCATTGAATTTGAGATACCATTCTCGAGAGGCCTATTTAAGTTATATAAATTGACTTCTTTAATCTACATACCAAATGCTCCTTTTTTGTTTCAAGAAAACCTTCAAGTTGATCCATATACACTCTTCCTCTATATCTTATATCATATCTATTTGATGCAACTCAAATCAAAATGAGCTACCAAAGGCATTGTGATTCTGAAAGAGTTCTTTTAAGGAACAGGAGGATAAGTCTTCTTGTAGTCGATCCCTTCTCTTTGAGAGTTCCTTTTTGAACTTGGTATCTTTCGATGTTACCCTTGGAATCCCTTTTGGTCTTGAAAATCCAATTACATACAATGGGTTGAACTTCATTTGGAAACTCTACTAGATCCCAGACTTAATTCTTCTTCATAGGCAGTATGCCATCCTTGATTGCATCTAACCACTTCGTGGACCCTCTACTTTCCATGACTTGTGGAAATGTTGTGAGATCCTCCAAATTATGTTTTTCATCGATATACAATTCATAACCATTATACGTCATAGGAAGCCTACGAACTCTCTGTTCCCTCTTAGCTCAAGTCCTTTCACATATGAGATTTGTACTTGCTCTTGTTCTGGATGAGCGTGATCTGGAGGTGTATTCATTTCCACCATTGGTACAGGTTGTTGAAGTTCATCAAATAGTGGATGTAATAGAACTACTGGAATCAGTAAAGAGTCAACCGATGTCTTGATGGTGGGTGACATCAATTCTTGAAAATCTGTGCTGATACTTCACACCCGAGTCCTTTTCAATGAATCTTGCAACATCAGATTCAGTAATTCTAGTCGAGATAGACAGTTAAATTTGTATCTTTTGATTTTTTAGGATATCCTAGGATTTAGTCACTTACTGTCCTCTCATCCGTCTTCCTTTCATGTGGGTTGTAAATTTTAACCTCTACCTCACACCTCTAAGTGCGGAGATGTCTTAAACTAGATTTCTTTTCTATACACAGTTCATTTGGTGTCTTGCAGACGAACTTTGAAGGTACCTTGTTTAAAATGTATGTGACAATCTCTAGAACTTCTCTCCACACAAAAGAGAAAGGATGTGTTACTAATCATCCTACGGATCATATCTATGACGGTTCTATTCCTCCTTTCAACAATGCCATTTTGTTTTGGCCTTCCTAGCATGGAATATTTTGCTTTTATTTCACAATCTTAGATGTATATCCCAAATGGTCTTGGAATTCGACCAACTTCAATGTATCTCCTAAAATACTCTCCACCTTTATTCGACCTGACCACTTTGATTTTCTTGTCTAGGCCTCTTTCTACCTTTGCTTTATGAGTCTTAAGCACATCAAGTGCTTCTGACTTTTCTCTTGATAAGTAGATGTAACCATAACGAGAGTGGTCACTGATAAAGGTGATGACATATTTCTCTCCATTTATTGGGGGAAACGGGCCACAAACATCTGTATGGATCAATTCTAGCAAATCCTTTCTCTTTGTGGCATTCTTCTTATAGGTCTCTATCTCCTTTCCCTTTATGCAATTTCTGCATATCTCAGAATCAAGTAGTCAAGAGTTGAAAGTATTCCTTCTCTCACTAATCTTCGAATCCTTTCCTGAGATGTCCTAACCATTTATGCAACAATAAAAAAAGATGTTTCCTTTATTCTTTTTCTTTTGATTCCTTTATTTCTGTGCTGAGTGATATGGGCTTCATTCTCATTAAAAAAAATAGTATTGATCATCAACTATAGTATTTGACCCAACCATCTTCCTATCATGATAAATGTTAAATCCAGAATTATTGAAATTAAATGAGTATCCTAATCCAATAAATCTAGAAATAGAAATTAAATTCCTGAAGAATCTATGAGTATAAAATACATCATAGAGGTCCAGAACAAAGGCATTATTCAAATTTATTCTAAAAGTTCCTACAACTTCAACCGGCAAACGAATTCCATTGCTAGTGGCATATCATTCGTCCTCAGTTGGCTGCCTGTTGTTTAGGAATCCCTGAGAAAATTATTCACGTGAATGGTAGCTCCCACCAAGAAGATTGAGGAACAGTAGTCATGTTGAGGGTTTCACAAATCAAGACCAAGTTTCTACCTTTCTTGGCCAACCGTTTCTGATTTTTGGGACACACCTTCTTTATATGCCCCTTCTTACAAAAGAAGCATCTCAACATTTTGACTTGATTGCCCTTCACTTCGTCAGTTTCCTTCTTGGCAATTTGAAGCTTTTTCTCTTTCTTCTTGAAAGAAGTTCACTATCCTGTGAAATTTCCCTTCTATGAGTAGGCAAATTCACATGCTCATAATTCTCTTGTTTTAATCTGCACTCCTCTTGCACACACGTAGTTAAAAGTTCATTTATGTGTGTTATATGAGATCTTGAATGGTCCATATTGGGTAGGGAAAATTTACAAGAAGATGCACTAAAAAGGAGTCTAGGAATGTGATTTCTAGTGAATTTAAGAAGGCAGTTATGTCTTTCATCTCCATAGTATGCTCCTGAACTGATCCACTTGTACTTCATGAAGATAGCTTGCTTATAAGGGTACTAGCAAGGGCCTTCTTGGTGCTAAGAAATTGCTCCTGCACGCCAGCTAAATAAGTTTGAGTCGTATCAAAATTAGGGATGGAACCCCTATTATTCTTGGGCAAATGCACCTTCATCAACAAGAGAGCTTGTCGATTAGAGCACTTCCACTTTTCATAGTGTTGCTTTTTGTTAGTTGAGTTCTGCTCTGTAAGAGAAGTAGACTTCTCTTCCCTCATTGCAATATCTAGATCTTTCCACCCAAAGGTGATCATAAACTGATCCTTCCACATTTAAATTGATCTGTCTAAATTAAGGATGTTCGGTTTCTCTAGTTCATCATTATTCTACGAACTACAACTGAAAATAAATTATGAAAAGACATCCTAATTAGAATGCTTTTGAAAAATGCATTAAGAAATACTGCATCACGAAAATTTTTAATTTCAGTCATGATAAAAAAATTGATTGAGTAACCAATTAGCATACCATTATATAACCTTTTTTTTGGAAGTGAACAATTTGACTGCAAGTACGTCTCCACTCATATTAGACTCTGAGTGATCGAGCAACGCAATATTGCAGACCCATCCTTTGGGAGTGAGTCATGCAGCTATTAATAGGCCTACACTCAAATTTTGATGAAATTATTTTCATCTAGTAAAACTAGTGGTCATGCTGCTTAATTCCAGGAATCTTAGGGCTTTTGGGCCCTAGAAAATCCTCGATACTTAGGGCATGTTTGGTAACACTTATTGAACCTCTATTGTCTGACTGCTTCAGACATTTGAAGATTTAGATCATTTGGTAAGATGTTTGAAATGATGTCTAAATCATCCTCTATTGTCTTAAACTTCCTCCTAAAAAAAGTGAAGAGGATACCACCTTTTTTTATTCAGATGGAGAAGGGCCCCCTGACGTGTGCAGTCATTATTCCTGCTTAACTGTTATGTGAATGTTATGTCTCCTAAATTTATGGCTGAACACACTGCACCTGAACATAGCCTTCCAATTTTTTACCCCACTGTTGAGCATTCTTTGTTCCCAAATTATCATCTTATTTTATTCATAAGAAATAGCCTGAATTGTCCTAATTTTCCGTCGCAGAGAGGCACGCTCTTCCATTGTAACACCTGAAAATGCTGTATTGCTCCGACAGTCCGTACTCACGCTAATAGATACCTTGAAAAATGTCGAGGTGCTTTGCTTCTCCCTGTAAAATCACTTAGTGTTGCAAGAACTACATCTTGAGTTTGTTAATTTTAGATCTGATGGAATTGCAGGGTATCACTTCTGACATCTCTGTCTTCACTGGTGATGAGACTACAAGGCAGAACTTAAAGTTACTTATCAAGTCCCTTAGCAGGTTAATGTAGTAACGCCAGTATGCATATCACCATCAACAGAAAGGAAGAGATGCAATTCTCTTTTTGTACAAGGAAACCTCTCTACAAAATGTGGAAGAGTTTCTCCACACTTCGTGAAAGTCAAGCGACCTGGAAAAGAATTGATGTTTATGCCGTTGTTCAGAAAGTATTATTTATTTTCGGCCCATGCTCTTTGAGCCGGTTCCTTTCATTATTGGGCTTCTCATATCCCAAGTGCTAGTATAATCATCTGATTCTTCAACTATTGTTTTCTGTTCTTCCCTTTCTCAAATGAATGTTTGGGTTTGGATGACAAAGCACTCTACTTTGCACTCATCTTTCTGTGGGATCATGGCTTCTGGAGGCTTCTTTCATTATTTATTTTTTCTTATCCCATTTATGTAGTAGAATCATCTGGTTTGTCAAATCTCTGTTCTTTCTTCCATTTTTCTAACATAAAGCAAATGTTTCCTCTTGATTTTATTGTGTATTGGCTCGTTAATCTTTTACCAGGAACAAGGATGCCATGAGGAATATCTTAAAATATGATCATTAAAAGGGAGAAAGCGGAGAGAGTACGTTCAAAGGGAGAGGTTTTGGTTTTTCCCAGAATGTTACTTTGAAGGGGGAAGGTCTTTTGCTTCTCTTTTGGGCTTCCTCTTCTCCTCGTTCCACTGAAGAAGACCAAGTGCCGAAGGTTTCAAGGTGCCATTGTGCAGGTTGTTGGGGTTTACAGGGAGATCAAGGGTGGTTGTTTTGCCTGCATTGATAGCAGGATTTGAGTTTCTTCTTGATGATGGTTGTGGATGCTGGTGTAGACTTGACTCCAGTTTAGAAAGCACGAATGTAGTTTAATTTCTACTTCAACTGGTAAGACTCTCATTGTACTTGCCCATGGACAATTAGAATAAGACCCTGAAGCAACTGAACCATGTAATTGCTGTTTTCTCTTCTATTATGCTTTGTCATCTTTCTCCCACCAGTTTTGTTCTTCTACGACCCTATATCTCTGTGCTGCTACTTGCTGGTAAATAAGACATGTTAGTTTGTTGCTTTGATTGCCTTGTTTCCTGCAGCTTGAGCTCCTGTTTGCGGGTTTTGGCCATTAAATTACTTTTTTCAATCATTTTAAAGTAATGCAAGTATGACATCTGCATTGAAATGTTCGCATGCATTTGTTAACCTCTTTCTGCAAGGTCGTGTGAGATAATTTGCCTAATAGAAGAGCACTCAATCAGACTCCAACCAGTGATGCCATATGAAATGACAGAATGCCCCTTTAGCTGATATCTAAGTAGCATATATTTTTTTCCACTCTCTAGAAGAGAAGGTATCAACATTTCTGAATGAAGTCTGAGAAATGGAATTGGGCTGACGGGCAGTCAACAGGAGGAGCTCAAACAGGGCAAAATTTGCTCCGCCATCTTTTCTGTTTTTCTTTTCCTCCAACTGTCCGCTGTGAATAAGGTTTTTATTACATGTACAAAACCTTGCAGATGCTGACGATTCCAGTTCTTTATGCACCGGTATATACCTCTGCACATGATTTTTCGAGCTTAAAGGCTTTCATCCAAGGACCAAAACTTTTAATTATTGATAAACTCTGGTGTCTGGTATTTTGTCACACCATTCTCAGAGTTGCGAAGCTGTATGCAGCACTAACTGATGTCTGTAGTGTCACATATGATACAGCTCTTGGTCTGCTCAGGCACTACATGTTCAGGCTAGCCTGCCAGACAAAAGGGGTGGGGGATTTGGTTCTTTCTCAGACTCAGTGGCCAGGCCACCTCACGAGGCATCCGTTGGCTTTATGCTTCTTGTTTGTTGCATTCTTCTTCCCAAAGCATCTTGAATAAGTCATGCAAGAAAGGCCCCTGTATGATTACTGATGTGCTTTGCGAGAGGACTCTGTTTGTGTATAATGTGTACGAATTTCACATGTCCTAAGGGATTTCTTACATCTAAGTGATTCTCTAGGGCTTTTATGAGAAATGAATCTCATGTAGTCCGAGTTGCTAGTCCCAGTTTCGACGGCAATTGGAGCTAGCGTCCTCTTTGCTAACTCTGCAGCTTCTTTACGCATATTCCCATAAATATGAGGTACACAAATGATGAACTAATATTCAAGCAGGTTTTCACATCACTTGGTATCTTTGAATGTCAAGTAAGCTGAATAGTGGCAGGAGATAGAAAATGGAGTAGTCCGAAAGGTAGGAGGTAGGAAAGAGGACAATTGGGAAGGCACATAGCGGTGGAGAGGAGCAGACGTCTTGGGGGGGGGGGTGGGGAGGAATCGTACTCGGAGTGAAAGTCGCCGGATAAAAGTCTGAGCAATGTCGTGTGCAGGTGAAACGTGCATATGCCGGAGGTGAGCACTGCATGCCTCTCTGTCATAGCACACATGCTCCATTGTGACGGCTGCGTGCTCTGCAGATCACGTGGATGCTCTCCAAAGTACGATTCGTCGACTCGGTGATTCGTATCAGGTCGAATCTTCTTTGATCCGGTATAGTAAAGTCTAGTTATAATTGACTTGACCTGACTCGACGTGTATCGTCTTCTCTCTTCTTCTCTCCTCTCCTCTCTCTCTCTCAATATGACTCGGTCTGACTCGGTCGATCTTAGGGATGATATGTACCGTATCAGATTTTTTACAGATACGGTACGAATATCCGAGTCGACCCGAGTCAAATTGAGTTGACAAATCATGTTCCATAACATCTATATGTGTAGCAGAGCATAAATGCTTTGGAGAGCACAGACACGTCCCACTAAACATCGAAGAATTTGCATTTGCTCTGGATAGCAAGTGAGTTGAAACGGGCACAACATTGAATTGACCGAGGTTGTATGTTTATCATATAGGGAAGATGGTATTTTCACTAGGGTTGTCAATGGGTAGGGTCAGCCCGCGGGTCTGGCCCGATTTTCGGTCGGGTCGCAAGGTCTCTTTTGACCCACGGATTTTTAATCGGGTTTAAAAGTTTGACTCGACTAGATCAGCGAGTCAGGCTCGGGCTTTGAGTTCGGCCCGCACGTCGGTTCGGTCCGTTCTTTTTTTATTCTATTTTAAAATTTAAAAATTATTTAGTTAAAATTAAAATTTTTAAAACTATATTTTCACTTAAATTATGTAATTAATATTAAAATTTTAATTAATTTAGTGAGATTATAAGTTTTATATTATTAAATATATTAATTTATATTATTATTATCTTGTATGTAAATTATCAGGTCGGTCGGGTCGTAGTTGGGTTTTGTATTTTTTAAATAATATCGGACTCGACTTGACCTGACCTGATATAAGTCGGGCTTGGGCATGACTCGGGTTTTAATCTTGATAAGTCGAATTCTGAGCGGATCGATGTAAGTCCGATCCGAGTCTGATCTATTGACGATCTTAATTTTTAGGGCTCGACTAAAGTCCAAAACATTGACAATCCTAATTTTCACCGTATCCGTTCTCCGGAGAACATATTTCGTTATCAAGCACACATGTGACCTCCGCAACACTTGCATGCGTACGCTCCACAGCACATATGTGATATGTGTTCTCCGTAACACGTTTTCTCCACGAGACATACCAACTCTCCACATCACATCTGTCTCCCCGTAGCACATCTGGCCACCCTATTTTGCCCACAACGTGCACAGCATATGTAGACTTTCCACAGCACATATTTGCTCTCCTCAGCACATAATCCTCTTCATAGCACATAATCAACTGCATAGCATATTTGTCTACTCCACGGCACATATGTTCTCCATAGCACACATATTTTTTAGAGCACATACTTGCTCTCCACGACACTTATACCTCGTCCACGACAAATATTTTAGAGATTTTTACATATATACCCGATAAAATTTAATTTTATCAAATATACCCTTCAGTAGAGCATATTATCATTATGAGTAATATCATGATTATGTCCTCGCTGTTTAACCCGAGTTAAATGTAAGTTAAAGAGTAAGATTTTTATATATATATCCTTATAAAATTTAATTTTGTCAAATATATCCTTGATCTAATTATCGTAGATGATATATTTCACAGAATATTCTCCTCCGTTGATAGCATTAAACTAAAGAGATATAATCGTAATATTTTTGTTTAAATGAAAGATATTTATGATAATATATTTAGACGAGAGATATATTTGACAAACCTAAATTTTATGGGGATATATATATATATATGTAAAAATACCAATATTTTACTCCATAGGACGTATGTTTACTCCACACATGCTCTCCGGAACATATATATATATATATATATATATGTGTGTGTGCGCGCGCGCGCACGCGCGCGTGTGCTGGATTGCGCAAAAATGAGGTGGAAGAAGTGAAGATGTCTTCCGGAGCGTGTACATGCTTTAGAGGAGTTGTTAGATGCGCTCCAGTACGTGTATATGCTCTAGAAATACCATATAATGATATGGAAGAAGCAAAAATGCTTTGGAAAAATGCTCCGAAGAAATTGAACACATTCATGCTCGGGACATAGTTATACCAGCCGTGTATGTGACATGGACTAAGTGCACATGCTCTCTAGCTACAGCATGTAAATAATAAGGAGAAAGATTACAAGCTCTGTAGAGCATATACGTACGTGCGGTGACTTAACAAGAAAATCAGGTGGAAGATGTGTACATGTCCTCCAGTGTGTGTAGATGCGCTAGCTAGAGTTGTTACACGCCCTCCGGTACATACACATACTCTGAAACAAACATAAATGATATGGAAGAAGCAAAGACAATCTGTGGAGTTTTATAGAAACCGTGTATGTTATGGAGAAAGCGAAGATCTCTAGAGCATGTACATGGTCTGTTTGTACACATATATATATATATATACTTAGCATGCTAGTACCGCATGCAGTTTGTCAGACAACATCTCATACTCCATAGCACGTATGTGTTAGTCGCCTTCTTCCACCGCTGCCCTCTTTCCCACCAACCCTGATAGCCGACCCGCCATCCTCCGTCCTCTTCCCCCTCACTCCCATCTCCCTCACCACTGCCATTCACCCCGACTGCCACCCCCACGACCGGTACCCGCCGTCGACCATCTCCGCCCCGCCAGCCGCAGCAGCCTCAATCGACCTCCCGCCGGAGATCGCCGCCGCCGCCGCTGCTTTTCTTCTCATCTCTCCCACCGTAGCCGCAAGGAGGAGCCGTCGTTGACTCCGCCTCTCGTTTCCCCCCTTCCACTCGAGAGCAGAACCCCGGGGAAGCCGCCGTCGCCAAATCGCTCTGCCGCCCTGCCTCCGCTGTCCGCAGCCTACACCGCACCAACCCCCGCAGCAATGCCACCGGCCTACCCTCCACCGCCAGACGACCCGCCGGCCGCTTCCTACTCCTGCCACCACCCACCACTGCCAGGAGACCCGGCCGGCCGCCTCCTGCACCTGCAGCCACCGCCTCGAACCGGCCAGCCCCGCCTCCGAAAGGACGCCGTCGACCCTCGCCCGCGGCCGGCCACTGTCGTCCCCGCGAGCACCACCAGTGAAGTCCACCCCGCCAGCACCAGCTGGCCGACGGTCCAGGCTTGACCTCCGCCCACCAGCGGACTGCCGACCGCCCTGCGCCACCGTGTCACCGCCAGCAGTCGCTTCCGCCTCGCCCTTTCTCTGTCTCCCTGTCTGCAACCTCTCTTTCCCTCTCTCCCTCTCTATGTTCCATCTCTCTCTCTCTCTTCTGCTATTCAGACAGAGAGTCAGGAAACAAAAACAAAAGAAGAAACAACAAATAAATAAATAAATAAAATCACGTACTCGTTGCCGTTCCGCGCCAAATTCAATGTCAAATGTACAAGTATTCTCAATATGGAAATCACTTGCAAGAACAAGTAACAACTTTCTCCAGTCAATGCCATTCTATGGTAGTTCCCTTCATTTTGATTCTTTCAAAGTAATTGGCTCTGAAAATTGTACAAGAAACATCATGATATATAAATCGTGGGTCGTAGGCAACAATTTTTTCAATTTATTTTTGAACTTTCCTAAATACATCACTTGTGTACATCTCAAAGGCACGCTTCTCAAAGAGAGAAGATGCCTTCATAAATACTTATGTTGAATTTGAGTTGTGATTGGTTTCATTCTCCACATCATGCAGTTGGATGCCAAGGAGATCGTACATGCTTAGAGACAATTGAAAATGCTCTCGAAAACATGTGAATGACCATGAGAACATTCACAAGACAGGAACAATTGCACCTAGCCAGGTAAATTGACATATGCCTAGGAAAGTATGTGCATGATCTGGAAAAGACATTAATGCTCTAGAACAGTTGTAAATGACCAAGAAAATATAAGGATGCTCAGGACAACATGCTCACCGACAAAGAAGGTATTCTTCAGGTATATTGGGACCCATTTCTTGCACACCTCATACAAGCTATTCAACAATGAGTTCTCTTGGCACTAATGGAATGTGTTTATCATGTAGTCCCACTGTTCTTTGAACTATAGTAGCAAATGATAGTCATAAGCACAACCATAAAAAATGCCCATAAAATTCTCACTTACATAACATATATGCCCAATTTTCTCTCTAGAACCACCTTCATGATGTGTTATAGGTGGAACCTATGTCATGCACATGAAAACACCAACTTCACAGCTAACGCAATTGCCTTGTCCTACTAGTATGTTATTATTGCCTTTGCACACCATTGTTTGCTTGCACTCAACAATTAAACACCCACTTAAATGCTTCTCTTTTTTTGTTCAATAACAAGGCACATCCCAAAAGGCTGGATTCCCCATGGTGGTTTACACCAACAAACATAGCAAATGACATCATGTATTTGTTAGATAAGCAATGTCAAATGTAATCACATCCGGCCCCAAAGTATGAACATGTCACTACTGACTTTCAGTAGATCCAGAAATGCACTCCTCAATTATTGATGGTCATTCAAGTCCAGTACATAGAAGAAGTCTAGAATCTTCAAATACATTTGCTTGCAGTTAACCATTACCTAAGCATCTCGTTCACTCAACTGAGTTTGCCGCTCACAATCCAAAAAATTATTACAATCTTTCTCTCTGAAAATGAGTTGATGAATGCCTCCTATTAGTAGCAAAATAGGTCCCAGAGGGGGTTAATAAGAGTGCCAAATAAAGTTATAACTATAAATTAAAATTGCACTTAAGATTAACTATCAATACAAGAAGTAAATCAAGACAATCACACATAGAGCACACCATAATGTATACTAGTTTGGACGCCCTCTTGGCGGCTTAATTATGTCCAGTACTTAGACCACTATATGAGGTTTCACTACTTCACACCGAAAGTACACCAGCTGAGTTTTGCTTAGGCATATCGGCTCACCAACACTTGTCTTCGGGCAAATACAACTGGTCCTTTCTTTCATGTCCATGTGCATGATCTCCACGGTATAAACATGCTTCCAAGAGCACCATGATACTCTTGAGAACATGCATATTGTGTTTAAGAGATCATATATGTGCTCTGGAGAGTATCTATATGATCTCCAGGGCATAAACATACTTCCAAGAGTATGAACATGCTCAGGAGAACATGTGTTTGCTCTACAGAACATGTATATGCTCTGAAGACATGTATGTGCTCTAAAGAGCATGTCCTTTCTTTCACATGCAACTACATGTTCTTCAGGTAATTAATAGACATGCTGAGGGGAGCATGTTCTTTCCCTCACGATCGAGCATACTCAAGCTCTCCTCCGCACACACATGCCCTGGTGATCATCCCAATCAACGTCGCATCTCTCTCTCCACATCACTTCTCTCCTGAGGGTGGAGAAGGGTCATTACTACTCTAACAAAGAAGAATGGAAGGAAGGAAGATTCTACCTTTAACTACTTTGCATGCGGCGCAATCACGGTAACTCTTTATACACCGAGTAGCAACGATTCCTTTTACAACACCTTCCCTCCTTGCTCTTGCAATAACTCCCTCATCTTCAACACCTTCCCTCATTCCTTCAGGGAAAAATACTGCAATAGCGAAATGGGTTAGCAGTGTTGAAAATTCAACACAAAAATAGAGGGGAACTTCGGTGGCCATTGGAAAAATACAACATGCTCTTCCAGCCTATGTAGTTCCCCCATCAGGTCATGATGGAGATCTAGGAGGGGAAAATGGAGAGAAAAATCAAAGGAAGCGCAAAGCTGCAAAATCACAACATCTTCTATCAGCAAAAAATGACCTACATTTAAAGGGTGCCATCATAACAGGCGTGTGGGTGGATCGGCCATATTGGGTGTCTCACAGTCACAGGACGCTCCACGTGGCACGGTATGGTGGCCCGGCCCAATCCACGTCGGATGAGTTGCACCACACGCGAGTTAGTTTGCTGCTTTGATTGCCTTGTTTACTGCAGCTAGAGCTCTTGTTGGCGGGTTTTGGCCATTAAATTTAATTCCTTTTCAACGTCTCAAAACTAATGCAAGCATGACATTTGCATTGAAATGTTCGCATGAATGTGTCAACCTCTTCCTGTCATGGGCGGTACTTTGTCCAATAGAAGAGGCACTCAATGAGACTCCATTAACCAATGATGCCATTCCACTCTGCAGAAGAGAAGGTATCAACGTATCTGTGAAGGAAGTCCGAGAGATGGAACTGGGCGGACGGGCAACCCAAAGGAGCTCAAACAGGGGCAAAATATGCTCCCCTTCTGTTTTCCTTCTTCTTTTTCCCCTTTTCCTCTAACAGTCCGCTGTAAATAAGGTTTTTAATTATCACATGTAATATATATATATATATATACCTCTGCACATTATTTTTCGAGCTTGAGAGAGGCTTTCATCCAAGGACCAAAACCTTTCGTTGTTGATAGAGTCTGTCTGTTTTGTCACACACCCTTGTCAGAGATGTAAAGCTGTATGCAGCACTAACTGATGTCTGCAGTTGGAAAGCTGTGTGCAGCACCAACCGATACAGCTCTTGTTCTGCTCAGGCACTGCATGTTCAGGCTATCCTGCCGGACAAAAGGGGTGAGGGGGTTGGTTCTTTCTCAGACGTATTTTAGTGGCCGGGCCACCTCACAAGGCATCGGTTGGCTTTACTCTTGCTGTTCTTTTGCTTTCATCCTCCCTAAGAATCTTGAATAAGTAGTGCAACAGGAAAGAGAAAGACCCCCCGTATGATCACTGATATGCTTTGCGAGGGGATTCTGTTTGTGCATCGTCTTTAGGAATTTCACATGTCCCAAGGGATGTCTCACATGTAAGCGGTTCTCTACGACTTCTATGAGAAATGAAGCTCATGTAGTCCGAGGTGCTAGTCTCAGACGGGAATGGGAGCTAACGTGTCCTCTTTGCTAACTCTGCAGCTTCTTCACGCATATTCCCATGAAACATGAGGTACACAAGTGAAGTGACGATGAACTCAAAGAATATTCGAGCAGCTTTTTCACATTAAATGTCGAGTCAGCCTCTATGTTTAATGAATACTATAAAAAGTTCATATATGGATTAGTCACCGGGAGACCGATAATGGCCGACGTTCGTATATTACGTTGTAGTCACGGGCGCACTTGAGTCAAAAGTGGGGGTTGAGGCGGACTCGGCGTTCAAATCAACGTCTACGTCCATGGGCCCTTCGTGTTGCAGACGGGAAAGGCACCAGCTTAACGCCTCGATTGGACGGGCGAAGGCTGCTCGTCGTCACCAGCCCGTTGGGAAACAATATTTGATATGATCCCTGCACCAGCGTCTTTTTTGTTCCCCACCCACGGCCTCCCCACCCTGGACGCGAGGTCCCAAACCCAAAAGTTGGAGCGCAGAGTCTTGCAGAGAAGATGTTCGATGATTTGCTTGCACCCGGGACCTCGGCCCTACCCGCCAACTGTTAGTACCTCACTGCAATGCAGCCCCCCTTGTACATGGTGAAGAGAGAGAGAGAGAGAGAGACCAGTGGCATGGTGGTGGGAAAGGAGTCTGCAAGGTAGCTCCCTTCCACATGGACGAGAGAGGAGGCAGTGGCATGGTGGGGGAAAGAAGGCTGCGGGAGGGGGGGAGGGGGCTGGGCCCCCTGCAGGGGCACGGCAGGGTTAAGAAGAATCTAAAAAAGGGGTGCTGTGTCCCTCTCTTAGGTGGGCCTCACATCTCTTCTCACGACCGACAGCTCTGTCCATAAAGCTCTGACCTTCCCCTCCACTTCTCCTCTTTCTTCCCCTCTCCTCTCTTCTCATGACCGACAGCTCTGCTGTCCATAAAGCTCTGGCCTTCCCCTCCACTTCTCCTCTTTCTTCCCCTCTCCTCTCTTCTCATGCCCGACAGCTCTTTCCCTCCGGCACCCGTCACCATGTCGTTATCATCTTTCCTTCACTCAACTCCTCTGTTTTCCTTCTTTTCTCCTCAACCGTCCTTTTCCTCATTACTGTGCATCCGAAGGATGGACAGCAACAGAAACAACGAAGAGAAGAGGGTGTACAACCACTGCCTTTGACGTTGTTCTACTACACAAGCTAGAGGACTAAATCAGTATTGATGCTTCCTTCTAAGGCCAAACACAATGTGTCTCAGGAGCACGGAATGAAACTGGTAATGAAACCGAGATTGGAAAGGAAGGGCAAAGAATCTCTTGTAACTTATAATTTAATTTTTCTTTGAGAGTAGAAACAAAACAGAAGAAGAAGAGAAAGAAGAGAGAGAGAGAGAGATTTACGGAGAATAGGATTAACCATCTGTAATGTAGTAACAGCTGTCAACCATTTTCGGAAAGATGAGGGCAGGGGAAGCTCTCAGGGCGGGTTCAATGGGAAGGTGATGCTCCTCTGGCTGGGCAGAGCCAGCATGGCGGTGTGGTCCACGAAGTCACTGAGCGCCACCACCTTCTCCAGCAGGGTCCTCAGGTCCTCCGCCCTCCAGAACCCGGCGGCGCCCGCCCGCCTCACGGCGTAGACGTAGAAGGTGAGGCAGCCCTTGCGGAACTTGAACCGCGCCATCTCGCAGCCGGCGAGCCCCCGGATGAGCCGCCGGTTCACCTCCCCCAGGGGGATCACCGCGGGCCACAGCCCGTCCATCGCCGCCTTCATGGCCTCCGACTCGAACACGAACAGGATGACCTTGGACTTGCGGGTGCCCAGGCCGAGGGTGAGGGTGTGCCATGCATGGTGGGCGAGGATGGTAAAGTTGGTGGGCAGGTAGGTGGTGGTGGAGGGGAAGGGCAGGAGGCTCTGCTGCTGGCAGCCCACCACCTGCTTCTGGGTCGGCGCCGGCAACGTCGGTGGGAGCACGGCGAGCAGGCGGAGGAGCTCGAGCGCGCCGGCTCGGCGGACGGTGAAGGACCTGACGACAAGCTGGCCGCCGAAACGGACGCCCTTCACGTCGGCGCTCGGCTTGAAGTGGGCTTCGCCTGCTGGTTTGCTCGACTTGGGCCGTGCTGCCGCTGCTGCTGCTGGCGGCTGCTGCTGGTCATGGTGCTTGTGCCTCTTGGTCTTCTCTTCCATGGAGGAGGGAGAGGGATCAAGGTTAATATGGTGGGTGGCTTTTGGAAAAGGCCGGGGAGAAATTGGGGGGGGCGGGGGTTGGACCGGTCTCCTTTTTTGTGTGTGTGTGTCCTTGGTGGGGAAGGGCGGTGTTACTGTTAGTGTGGGTTGCAGCCAGGGAGGAGGCCATGGACATCTGCATCTGTTTCCTCTGCATCATCATCATCATCATATCCTGTTGTTGTAGTTTGTAACCTCCATGCTGCCCAGTGGCGTTTACCAAGAAGGAGTCGTTTTCATCGTCCACTCCACTGTTACCTCCATGCTACTCGTTACTGGTGGAGATGGCTGCTGTGTGGAGAAAAAGCAGGCGTGGAGTGGTGCGGGTGTGCTTCCCCTTTTTAAGGTTAATAATATCCGGGGATTTGAGCAGTTTTGTGTTCTCATTATTATCACTAGAATATGGACCCTTTTGATTTTTTTTTTTTTTGAGGTGCAGGGGAGCAACTGTTTAGTTCGGAAATAATGGGTTTGCCTCCTCTCTCTCTCTCTTCCCCCCCCCCTCCCAAGATGGATTGACACGGGTCTGTGCTCTTTCGGACCGAAATTTTTTGAGTGTTGACTGAGTGTTGAGTTAACAAAAACATACGAGTCAGTTTGACTCGGGTCCGATTCGGATTATCACGATCGAGCCGTATGTTTGAGATCTTTTGTTATTATTTTATAAAATTAAAATATTATAATATTTAGATTGATCACTATATTTTAAGCTGTATGATTATTATTTTATCAGTTTAGAGTATGTGTTGTTAAAAATATCTTCTCAATACGTTTATTATTTTAAATTATAATAAAATAAATATTTATTTATATCATATTTATAAATTTAATTAAAATTTAAATTTTTATAAATATTTAAAATAAATTAATTAAATATTATTTAATTAAATAAAAATTAAGATCAGACTATACATTATCTAATCAAATATGTGTTCACCCTGACATATGGTCATTCTGAGAGCCCAGATGAAGACCTAACACTTCTAACGTGTCCGAGCAAATTTACCTTCTGAACAGTTTGAGAGTGGCCCTGGAATGAGTGAATGTCACAGGAAAGCGAAGATTTGTTGCTTACCCGTGCTGAGCAAGTTAATGTAACAAAGGGGTAACATCCACCACCCCCAACTTTGAAGAAAGCTAGCGTCTAGACAAAGAGAAACTAAAGTTTCAATATGGGAATTTGGATTCTTTCATCGTCAGTCAGAAAGTACGTACTGCAGTAACACCCATCGTAGCTAATAATCTCCCTTTTAAGAAAAGCAAGAGCATGAATTTGACCCGTGGGCCTCACTTTGATCGGTGATTATCTCCCATTTATCTAGGAAATAACCCCTAATTTATCTTTTTTTTTTAAATTTGATATGTCAAAAAAAAGTTAATCGGCTCAGATCGAGAGATAACTCTTCTTTAATCCAGACAGATTGTTCCACCCCGAGGTGAGACAAAGTTAACCCTCAATTGTCCTAAAAAGATAACACATTATCTATCAAAATAAATGGAACTAACTTTCAAGACAAACTAATGTAAGAGGGATAACCCTCATTTTGTCCATCTTGCTGAAACACCTACGGACACAACCACAAGTTTTTTAAAGTGTTGGGTAAAGAGGGCCCATTTCCTTGCCAAGACAGGCCAACGGCTGCTGTTGTGGTTAAAAAGGCAAGCAAAATCAAGAGGGATGTTAGCTCCCGTCTTTAGAAGATCTGCATCTTCTTTATGAAGGAATATACAGACATATTTTTTTTTTGGGGGGGGGGGGTTCCATTTGAACTCACAGCCGCATAGTTTTGAGTACAAGTTAATTAAATGGGTTGCAATAAAACTGTTGATTACAAAGGATGTATTAGAACAGCTCCACTTTCTCCTCACTGTCACCTAAATATAGTCTGCTTCACACAAAACCTAGAAGTACACATAGCTCTCATCCTACTTTAATACTTATTTACTTCTAGGATATTCTTAGATTATTTTAGTTTCCAATCCCTGTAATTTGTTGTATTTGGCGATTACTTTCCACAAAGACGCATTTGTTTGATAAGCATCCTTTTCGTGGACCTTTTTCTAACAATTGGAAGGGTTTGTTCCTCATTCTCTGGGGTGTTCACCTAGTAACTTGAGTTGGTGATCGAGGAGGTAGAGATAAATAGTAGGATTGGAAGACTAATCCATAAATAAGACAGATTACAGGGGTTGAAAACTGAAAAACCTTTTTTTTTCACGTACACGCATTCCTAAATTTACTTATCCATTTTACTTATGATATCATGAGTATATTCCTCTACGTTCAAAGGAAACAATATGACAATTATCTTCTTCAATGCCATGAATACTCTTAATGCAGTAATGCAGTTTACATGTGTAGCACTTGGATGATAACAAAAATGGGCAACTGTGACATTTCCTTTTATAATTAAGACAGTCCTTATTCTTTTGACATATTATAATTCTGAACGATATTCTTAAACAAACTGTACCAGAAGCATTCATGTAAAAACCGTACTGGTTATATCCACACTCTCTTCCAAGCGTCTTGAGATCATGACTGTCACTTCTTGAGACGAGCTTCATTAGCCAACCCTCCAAAGGTGGGCACTGCTAACACAGTGTGGTTAATTACTGCATATTCCACAACCTAAATATATCTGAAAAGAAGACAACAGTAACATATATACATACTCTATAAAACCTGTTGCTACAAAACCCATCAACGGTGGGAACCCACAATATATGGCCTGAAGCTAAGCAAAGAAATCTCACGATGCTAGTGAAGACAAGAGCAGATGGTACATGCACAACCACCAACTTTGATCACCCCAGTTGAAATGACCAGATATTTGATGAAGTCCAGCCAACCGTATTGCTAGACTATACAGGGAAATTTGTTGCCCACCCTCTAAAGTTTGTCCCATGTAAAATCCTCAACATTGTGTATATATACTTACAGCCTGATAAGAAGATGTTGTTGCCAGATACATGAAAACGGTTAAAGTCTCAAACTCGAACTCAAAATCTAGGCATTGATCCTCAACACCCCCTGGCGTCAAATCCAAATGGTTACGGTATGATGGCACATGCCGAACCTGGATGGTTACAGTACGTATAAGTCCAAATGATTACAGTATCAATGGCGCAATGAAACAGGTGGGGTGAAATTTGAGAAAATCCAACTCCAATATTATGTTAAAGGTCCGAACTCGAACTCAAAATCTAAGCACTGAGTTGAGAGAATCCTCAACAGATAAGGAGGGATGCGCTCACAAATTATCTAATGTGAGATTAAACCTCGACAAAAACCAATTAGGCAACTCACCTAACTCACCATGTATGCAGCACCTAACTTTTAAGGGAAAAAGAAATGCTGCCAATGATGAATTAACCAAGTATTTTGCAGTAAAGATAATGAAATCTATCTCCTTTTGTTTGTCATAGGAAGATTTTGTGTGTGCAAGATGTTACTGTTAGCGTGGACAGCCATCCCTCCACTGTAGAAAACTATGGGAATAAAGAAGTTACCACACCCGTGGGGATCACAGAATTACAGTAAAAAGCAGCGCGCTGGGAAAACTTATAACAATAATTGTCTACAGGTGGTGTCATTAGTATTGAAATCTGGAAGCATCAATGTTAATAATGACCTTTGAACCAAAAAATATGAGCGACCAACGCGAATTGATGTTTGAACTATAAAAGTATGTGACCTTAATTAGCTATATATATATATATATATATATTTATAGAGAGTGAGAGAGAGAGATATATCCCTGTAGCCATCCTCCAAACAGATACATAGAAGGGGTCCCATGGTTAGTTGCAGCCTTGCAGCAGTGGTTCATCTGCCATCCCACCAAATATGTAAAGCAATACTTGACGTAAACTCAAAATCTGTCACAGATTTTGTTTTCCCCTTGGATTCTAGAACCCATGATTTCAATTTTCAAAAAGAGAGATACTGTAAAAATAACCTTCCGAATTCCGAATTTCCGACATGCATTGTTGAATTTGTTGTAGAATTATAACCCTTATATGTGTGTTAATTAAAATTGTAACCTTGTTGCATAAAGACAACTGCATAAATGCTCTTGCAGTTGACTAATGTCAAAAAAAAACACACGACGGCAAATTCACAGAGGAATATTTTTGCACCTTTGTTCACACATTAGTTTACGTGGTAAGATTATTTTTACACTAATAAGTCAAGATATTAGAAATATTCTTTTAACTGTGATCCAAGTTTGTTTCATTTATCAGACGATATGTCAAGGTGTGGGGTATTTGATGCAGTGAGATTATATGTATTAAGGGTACAATTCTGCAATTATTTATGTCAGAGAGTCTTATTTTGCAAATCTCCCTTTCAAAAACCCGATGACTAACACTTCGGTAGGTACACAAAGTGTAGGCCTTTCAGAAGTTGCTTTCTCTGCGGCGAAGTACCGACATGCCGAGGGGCTGCCGACCGGCCTTCCACCTCGCACGTTCCGTGGTGAAGTCCCAGGAACAGCAGCGCCCAGACTCCACGCATGCTATCTTCGACCTCATTGTCGGCACCCACGTCCAGTCCGGCAAGCTCGAACCCGCCCTGCTCTACTTCAGCAGGATGATCCAGCGCGGCTTCACTCCCACGTCGAACACCTTCAACGGTCTCCTCTGCCTCCTCCTCGACTCCGACCATCTCGACGCAGCTTGCCGGCTCTTCCACGACAAGACCCATGGCGTCGAGCTCGACCACCGGGGCTTCGGCATCATGATCAGGGGTTGCATCGAGGGGGGAGAGTTGCATAAAGCTTCGAGCTTGCTGGAGCAGCTGGAGGGGAGTGGAAGGAAGCCCGATGTTTTCATGTACACGGCTTTCATACACGCCTTCTGTAAGGTGGAGGCGCTGGGAGAGGCGGAGCGGGTGTTTGGGAGGATGAAGGCGATGGGTTTGCTGCCAAACGAGGTCACCTACACTGTCATGATCAACGGGTGTTTCAGGAAAGGCCTCAAGGAGCGTGGATTCGAGCTGTTTGATGAGATGAGAGGCAACGGGCTGATTCCCAACTTGTACACCTACAACACTTTGATATGTCAGTACTGCAGGGATGGAGATCTCGTTTCTGCGCTTGACTTGTTTGATGAAATGCCTAAGAAAGATATTGCACGTAATGTAGTGACTTACAACACCCTGCTTCTGGGGCTTTGCAGGCAGGGTAGGTTTTCGGAAGCCGAGAAGTTCTTGGGCAGGATGAAAAAGGCTGGTATAGGACCGAGTTCGGTCACATTTAATACTCTCATCGATGGGTTTTGCAAGGCAGGGAGAATGCAAAGGGCTAAGGTGATGTTGGCTCAGATGAAGGCTGCCGGCTGCCTACCAAATTGTGTCACTTATAATTCTCTCATTGTGGGGTTCTCTCGACGTTCAAATTTGGTTGGAGTTGCGGAGTACTATAGAGAACTGAAGGAGAGAGGCTTAACTCCTACTAAGGTAACTTACACCATCCTCATCAATGCTTTTGCTGAAGCAAATGACATGGAGAAAGCTTTTGACGTGTTTAGTTCCATGCGAAGCGCGAGTTTGGAGGCAGATGTTTGCACCTATGGTGTTCTGATAAATGGTTTTTGCCGGGAGGGTAACATGAAAGGTGCATCCAAGTTGTTCAGAAGCATGCTTGACAATAACCTAAAACCAAATGATGTGATTTATAACATGATGATCTATGGATATTGCAGAGAAGGAAATTCTTACAGAGCTTGGAGGCTACTCAAAGAAATGGGAGAGCATGGATTGGTTCCAAATGATGCCAGTTACCGTCAAACTGTTCGTAGTTTATGCAGGGATAGGAAGTGGCAAGAGGCTGAGGCTTTAACTGGTGAGATGGTGATGTCAGGTTTTGAACCAGGGGATTCTATTTATAGAGCACTCTCTGATGCCATGCCACAAACATCTTTGTGTACATAACGATTTTGCAGCGTGCTATGGTTATTTCAGAAGATTCATTTCTTCAGCAAATGAGCTCCAAGGTTGTTGCCATTTTTGATGCTTCACAAGCATGGTTTGTCATCTCTTATGAGATGTCCGAGATCTCTATCTCTCCGAAGATTCTGAGAAGAATTTCTACCAAGATCAAGAACAAGAGGGAGATAGAGGAGGGGGAGGAATAGGATAAAGGAGGAGGAGGGAAAAAAAGACGAGAAAGAAGAGGATGAAGATATGAAGATGATAGAGGAGAGCTCTCTAACACGTTTAGATGGCATTGAGATTCAAAAAAGCAATTCTTATTTGTGTAAATATTTTTTTGTGTTGTTCTTATAATATTGTGTTCATTTAATAATGATGAATCGCTAAATGGCATTTTCTAAGAAGTATAAAATCATAAAATTTTGCCACTATTCACCATCTTACTGAGATCTCTTCTCTTCGGCCGTCCAAGAAAATGTCTTGATCCAGTACAAGATTCCTTGATTCTTATCATACATGTGTACATCTATTTCTGCATTGTCCCCATATTTCATCGCGATCTCTCCGAGATATATTCTCTTTGACCCCCCCATCAGATGCGAAGTCGAGACCCAATATGGAAGGGTTCACAAGGAGCATAGTTTGTCGGATCACACCATACCGGGGCATACTATTAGTGTCGGACCGTGTTGGCAGAAAATCAACACATCGGCATGCATTGGTACGGTGCGATGTGGTATCTTTATTTTAAATATGAAAAATATTTTTAATTAAAAATTAATGTTTTGGCTAAAAAATATTTTTGTTCTTGACATGGTATCGGTGTAGCATAGTACCATATCATATCAAATCGTACCACCAAAAAACCGGTATGGTTCGATCCGGCGACACTGCAAACCTTGACATGGAGTAACACGGTTGATACATTGTTGCATCATACTCAGCAAGGTGTATGTTGATTTGATTAAGGATATGTACGGCGGTGCTATTACTAGTGTTCGAACTATTGCTGGGGTGACTGGTGAATTTTTTGTTTCTATAGGTTTGCATCAAGGTTCTGCACTAAGTCCGTATCTCTTTGCCTTAGTTATGGATGAAGTAACTAAACAATTGCACGAGGATATCCCTTGGTGTATATTATTTGCAGACGATATTATTTTAATTGATGAGAGTATTGATCCTCTAAATGTTAAGTTAGAGCGTTGGAGACTTGCCTTGGAGTCTAAAGGTTTTAAAATTAGTAGGAGTAAGTCATAGTTTATGCACTGTAATTTTAGTAATGGGAGAGTGGTTCAGGAAGACATGATTCTAATTGATGGACATAACATTCCGAAGAGTAGTAGTTTTCGATACTTAGGGTCTATCATACAAGAGAATATGGAGATTTATGATGACGTTACACACAGGATTAAGGCATGCTGGTTAAGATGGAGAAGTGCATCAGGTGTCCTTTGTGATCGTCGTATGCCTGTGAAACTCAAAGGGAGGTTTTATAGAACGGATGTGAGACCTACTTTGTTATATGGTACCGAGTGTTGGGCAGTACGAAAGGAACACATCCACAAAATGTGTGTAGCAGAGATGAGGATGTTGAGATGGATGTGTGGCAAGACTAAGAAAGACAAGATTAGGAATGAGCGCATCCGTAAGGACTTAGGGATAGCTCCAATTGATAGTAAAATGAGAGAAAATAGACTCAGGTGGTTTGGACATGTGTTTCGTCACCCTAACTCAGCGCCGGTTAAAAGATGTGACCAAATCTTAGTGGATGCTAGTAAAAGAGCTCGAGGAAGACCTAAAATGAGATGGTGCGATGTTATTAAGAAGGACATTAGTTCCTTGAGTTTAAATATGAATATTACACTTGATAGAAATCTTTGGCGGAACAAGATTCATGTAGCCGACCCCAATTAATTGGGATAAGGCTCTGATGATGATGATGATGACGACGACTCAGCAAGGTGTATAATGTGAAGCAATTGTTGGTTGACTGAATTTTCATTTGCTGTTGGATTTTATCGTTATAAGCTAAGCCAAACGCTAGTAGAGAGCTTATGGGCATAGATGGCACCAAGAACACAATTTTTATCTTCAATTACATCCCAGTTTTGAGTTCTCCTTAAGTTTGATGTCCAAGACCAAGGGTAATAGCCTTCCATTCCTTGCAAGTGAAGTCTTCCATGCAACTGTGAGTAGGGGCAAACCCTGAGATGTAAGATAATTTGATATGGACAGAGAACAGTAAAGATCAGCTTGAATCCAAGGTGGTTAAAGACCAACCTTTTACAGAGGGTTAGGTGCCATGTTTGAACCCTACTGTACGTTGTTGGGGCATGGTTTGTAAGCCAAAATCTGGAGACAATTTTTTCAGTAACAGATGACGAAACGCAATATGTGGGGATCTTGAGACAATTCTGGATATGGACCACTTGATTTTGTAATGAACTTCAGATCAATCTATAGAGCAGTTATCTTACGGAAAGGGAGCTGATACAAGTCTCCGGACAAACACAACCATCTAAACCCAATTTGTTCTTAAATGCTTCTAATCACTTAAGATGTAAAAGTTTGAATTATTGAGGACCACGAGTGGGTAGACAGGTAAGAATATTGTCTCATAGTAGGGGGTCTCAAATTCGACCACAAGTGGATAGATTGGTACGGATCTTGTCTCATAGTAGGGGGGGTCCCAAATTTGATTTCGGGAGATTTATCTTACTCACATTTAATCCTCAAAAGATGAGAGCCCGAGATTTACTGAGCTTATCCTAGGTTTGCCGCCGTCTAACAAAAAAAATTTAATTATTATGCTGGGCGGTGGATGACATCCAGCCTCATTTATGCTGTAGATTATGGAAATGCGGACAAAGATTGCGTAACTTGCAACTTATGGAAATGCTGGATTTGTTCATGGAAACTGATAAACACTGAAGTGAGTTGGAGCTCCTTTTCTAAGAAAAAATCGGGGCTTAGGCCCTCTTTACCTTTCTCGCATGGAGTAAGCTGTTACAAGTTGTGGGAAGCACTTTGTTCGCAAGTATCAAGTAAAATTCTTGAAAACATCAAATCATAGCCTTGTGGGAAGCACTTTGTTCGCTGGATTGCTATGTTATGGCCTCCCCTGTATCTTTTGTTGGGGAGTGTGGAGTCTGATCCGGATATCGGTAGGCTCCCCCCTGTCCTTTCGCGGATATCCGGATATGTTATGGCGAAAATTTTGGGGGGGTATTACTGTAATTTCACCCAGGAGGGTTGCCCTACCTCCTTATATATAAAGGCAGCATCCCTTGTAATTGTAACTGTGTGTGCGAAATAAGAGATCTCAGTGCGGCCGTGGATGTAGGAAGGCACATCGCCTCCGAACCACGTAAATCCCTGTGTCCTTGTGGTTTGATCTTCTCTTCCCTTTCTTTCTTCCTCCTCTATTGTTTGTCCATCCCTACAGGTACTCTGGTTTTCCAACATCTTTCGTTACGGTGAAAGTGTTTGGGAATCAAATATCTCGGTTCAAAGGCCGAACCAATTACTAGTTCTCATAGCAATGACTATATGATTAATGTTTTAAGAAAGAGAATTGCAAGAGTTTTGGCAAATTTTTCCACCAAGCAATCGGCCTGCTATGGATCCTTCCTCCATCTGAAGTCTCAATCGAGGTAAGTTTGAGTTTTGGAAAGAGTTACATATAAATTCTTGGCTCCATAGAAGCTGACCACTAGTTCACGTATATTCTCAGATTTGAAATCACGTGTGTACGAAGTAGTCCAATTTCTCTGTTGCTACATGAATTTTCAAGTTTCTGGCTTCTTTCATGAGGTTTGTTTGACACCGTTTAAACTTTAAACTCATCACGATTGTTCCGAGTAAATTTTATTAATCTTCGTGACTTCTTCCCACCAAAAGGAAACCTAAAATCTCAAGAAAATTCCCCAAATTTCAAAACTTGGAACTCCGGAGTCTAGGGCTCTTGCAGATCAAAAGAGGTAAATAAGTACGCTATCCTCCCTCTGGTAGTTCCAGTCTGCTGTGAATCCGAAACCGAAAGGTTTATCCGCACCAAGATCTGCACTACACTACTGTTACCATCAGGAAATGGTGATCCCTTGTTTTTTTCGGTTTCAATTCAATTTATTTTTTTATGAATAAGTTAGTTTAGTTTGATCTCATTTGGGAAAACGTTTGTAACAAAAAAAACCAAACCTTCTACAATTATTCGAGGGGGATGCCATTAGACCTTAGTTTTTTAGGATCCAAGACACCAAATTGGAGAGGCTTACATTGCGAAACAATGGCTTTTATAAGTCTCGTGTTTTCCCCTCAAAACAACTGCATTAATCAGTGGAAGCCAACAAACCATACAAACGCAGCTTCCTAGTTGAAAAGTAGTTTTCGAGTTTCCAGAGGTTCCATCCCAGTTGTTACTAAAGAACATCTGCTCATGGAAATGGAAGTTGAAGAGGTATATAACATAAACGGAAATTATTCATAAACTTCTTTTCTGCTTTCCAGCAAAAGGTTCCAAGCTAAATTTTTTTAAACTAGGGAAAGAATAAAATAGAATTATCACCGAGCATTAACTATTATAATTATTGAAAAAAAAAAGTTAAAACTATCCAAGTGCATGCCAAAAATGAAAGCCAAAGATGGGTTCCAACCAAGTGTTGTGGGAACAGACCCTGACGTCTACGTGAGAGCAACGCAAATTGTCGGATCTTTCTATCGGTTGACTAGGTCAGGTAATTTGTTTAAAATTTGAATCGAATTCAAATTTATATTTATTTAACCGGATAATCATTCGAGCAAAATATCCGACAGATAATTTAATCGGATATCAAATATCTGATTATTAATCAGATACGAATTCGGATATCCGTGTTGGATATTATCCGACCGGATATGAACCCTTCGATAAATATCTAAGGATACACATATTATATATATAATACGTTGTCTGGTTGCCCTTTTTTTATCTTTTTTATCTCAAAATATAATTTAAAAATAAGAACTCCACTTACACATATTTGATAAGTTATCTCTTATTTTTTAGAATAAAGTCTAATCTTTTGATAACATCTCTCAAAATAAAATTAATTTTCACTCTTTCTTTTTTGTGAGAAAGTAACTCACGACGCTCTCACACGACTCACAAGACTCGCCTCTAAATAGACCTAACAATTATCTGTTTAGAATTCGAACTAAATTCAAATACGTATTAATCAAATAATTATCCGAATACTAACGAATAATTTGATTATTAATCAATGAGATACGAATTTAAATATCACACTGTCCGCTCCATGTCCGATCCGTTTACGGATCTACTACTAGACAGCAGCGAGATCAGGCATTGTATCTGACATTCAACATTACAAGTGTCCGTTCTGAAAACCTGAGCCATTCAACATCCGGCATTGTGTCTGCCAACTCCAATTTTTGTATCACCTGAACAAAACGTAGTGGGAGTAACAAAGCACAAGCAAACAGCACTTTGAAAAACAGAAAGTAGACGTAAACTACTTGTCTAAAACTTATCCACCATCGTTAAAAGCCTGGAGACACTGCAAATTGTGGAACTTATAAACAAAGGGCAAAAGATTTTTTTTAAAAGTTATATCTGTTGTACAAACGTGTGAAAACAAAACTGTATATACTTCTTTTGAACAGAATTCTGTATAAAGGAAAGAATGCAAATGACTAACTCTTCTTCTGAAAAAAGAATATATGCCGCAGCCTCCATACTCAAAGCATCGGCTATAGCTTCAGTGGAAGACGACTTCTTCAAAAGGATCAGGTTCCCTGCTGGCTACTCGCCAAATTGTTTGTGAAAACGAAAGGCTGTTGGTGCCATTCACAAAAAATGGCATCTTATTCTGAATGTGCTAAGATGGGAGAATTCCACTACTTCTGAGGTTCTCCTTTTATTTGTTCCAAAAAAAGAAAAAATAGCGTTTACTTCATTCTGCATGCTGTCATCCAGAGGGGAGAAGTCCTCCCTCTAGAAGTCCGTGAGTTCACACTCTGAGTAGGGATTGGTTCCAGCGCCTTTCGGACTCAAAACTCCTACTGCCATCATTTGTTATAGGTTTCAACAACCGGTCTTTCTCCATTTCAGATTGAAGAGATGTTTTCAGACGCCTCAAATGACCGAAGCATCGGGTACTTTCACAAGGACTGACACTCTGACTGTTTGCATAATCCTGGTTGCATAACCTTTCGTATTTAGACTGCCATTTTGCTTGCAAATATGCCAGAGAACGCCACGGAGGAAGAGGCATGGAGTTCTGCTTAAGAGAACACTTAGCTGCTTCTACCATAACTTGCAAGAACTGTTTGAGCTTGGGCAAGGAACCAACATAGATGACTGGAAGAGATTTCAAGATTGCATCGTAAGACTCAACTGGTCTTGCTATTTCAAAGTGGCTCCGGAAATCGATATCAATTATCACTCGTTCAGGCCCCATGGCACCACTATTAGCCACATCAATGTATTCATGCTCACCTACAGAATCAAATGAGAAGAGGCACATCACGAAAGTCAGATTACACCTGTCCATGTGTGCGAATAGATATAAAAACAGATATTAGATTATCATACCTCTAGGAACCTTGTCAGAACCCTGCCACTTGGAGACACAGACAGCAGCATCATAACCAGATATTCTCAGACGCTTGACCAAAGACCTCCTGATGCAGCTTGCATTGCATGAACCGTCCTTGTCAGTGTGAAGATCAGTCTCGCTGAGAGAAAGCACAAGAGAATGGACGACCGACAACAGGTCGCACTCATACTGATCAACTGTGTGCTCGAAGAACTGCAACCCAAAAAATAGATGATAAGCAAAATCTAAATTTCACTACAGCTGGTGCACAAAATACTCATTTTTTATTCGTGCGGTTTTCTGTGACATACGTACTATGGGCATGGTGAAGGGAGTTCGTGCTACCTGACCGGATGTCCCAAATTTTGATGGGAAAAAGAAATACTTGAGTAGCAGAGTGTAAGCAATTCAGATGTTTGGCTTTTTTATTTCCTTTTTTTACTAAGAGCTAGAATCATATGATGAATTTCTAAGCTATATAAGAGCATTCCCAACTATCAAAATATTGAGGATAATAATTGAGCAGAAACAGCTTCCTACTTGAATATTTTCATGCAAATCTAAAGCGATATAGATCCTAGCAACTCAATCCAAGTTTCAATGTAGATTCTAGCAAAAAGAAATTCAAATTGTGTCATATAGTCCTTAACTAGCCTCGGTACGTCTGCTTGAGAGAGGCATAAAATAGCAGGCCATGCCTCATTTTTAACATGGACACTAGAAAGGAGTCAAGGACACTATAATTTCAATCGAGAAACACATGACATTAATGCACCACTCAACTAGAACAATCCGACGCTTCATCTGTCTCACTATGATACAGAGCAAAACCAATTAAAAACAAGCTTCTCATAACATGGACAGCTGTAATGCAGAAATCAATATGAGAGAACCTGTTTAGTTATATAAGTGAAGACGAAAGGCCTCAATTTTGGGTATCATCCTTAGAGAAGCAACAATCACCGGACAGTTTAACAAATACTCCAAAAAGTTCATGAATCCCCAGGCAAAGGTTGCAGTAAACTTAAAAGTCCATAGTAAACTTCTAAATTTGAATCTCCATAGTCCATAAGACGGATATCGTGAGACCAAAATTTCTTTCCGATTCTTAAATTATGGCCTGAAAGACAACTGGTAGAGGAAATTCCATTGTTACCGATCAAGACTGCATCAAACTGTCGTTCCCTGAGATAGGCACCTAAATCTTTCTACCGTGGTTGCAGATACTAGACAGGGAAGTCCCAGGAAAAAGGAAGGACAAAATAATACTTAGCAATTCAGAATGATTTGGAAGTAAACCAAGAGATTGAAAACAAAAACACCGTGAAAGATCACAGAAATGATGCAACGAAAACCCCAAGAAATAAAGATGTAGAACAGGAGAGAGACTACGGACCAAGATCTTCTCCGCCAGGTGATTGAGATCAGGAGCGCCAGAGTCGCTATCGCTGCTGCACCAGGAAATGCTCCCCCCACTCCCATTCTCCAAGAAGTCGCTCACCATGGCCGCGAGGTCATGTTCGCTCTCGTGGCTGAACCCCCCGATCTGTCCGGCGTACTCCGGGCGTTCCCACCCAGCCATCCTCACCCAGTTGCCGGCGGCCGCGCACATCCGGCAATTCCGGCCCCGGCCACCGGGGGCGACCGCCGGCAGCACGAAACCCCACGTCCCCGGCTTAACCCGGCGGTGGGAAGGAGGCGATCGGGGCGCTCCCCGGAGAAGCTGCGCCCTGGATTCCTCCGTCCAAATCATTGGGAGCACAACGAGAATCTCCAAACCACAAGAACACCGACCTCGCTTGGCCCATCAACAGGCCCTCATGCCGTCTAAAAGCCCTAATCGATCCGGTTTTTTCCAGGGAATTCTCCAAAGAAGCACGGATTAATTCGACACCACCTCCACCCTTTTAAAGAGATCGGCCGCCCCCCGCCCCGGAGAATCCGAGATCCAGGGGCGACCGCAAAGCAGGGAACGGGGCCGCAAACTGGAACCCTAATTCGGGGCCGAGCGCGGTCGCAGGGGGACTTGGGCTCCTCCTCTTCTCCGGCGTCCTCCGATGCTTCGATCTCCGCGAGGACGAACCGCTGTCGAAGAATGTGAGACGAAGCAGCGGTGGCGGTTTTATAAGGCGCTGCCAAGACGAACTGACGGAATTGCCCTCAACATTTTCCCAAACAGGGCGCCGCGGTCACGGTTTTCGGCAAACGGCCACGCTGGACCATGTTTCCCACGGGCCACCACCGCCCACCAGGTTCGCGGAAACTAGGCAAAGCCTTTAGCCCCCACTCTCTCATCGCGGTGGTTGCCAGGAAAAAGGTTGAGGGGGCACCGAAACGGCCGAACGTAACAGTGACGCTTCCATCTTCGCCGTCCGTTGTTAGATCCGATGGTGGAAGTCACGCTTAGGTGTGAGGAACTGAGGGTGCCAGCTTCGAGGATAGAGAAACGTGTGGCAGGCATTGCGCGTATATATCCGGCGTACGCGTCACGGATAGCTGTCTAATTTTCGTCCGGGCAGAATGCCTCTGCTTTTTAGGGGATCTTTATACATAGATTGCTATTAATAAAAAGAGATAATTATGCATTAGAATCTTACACATTTTATTTTATATCTGTATTTTTATATATTATATGTATTCTCATATTAATGAATATTATTCAATTATATCTCTTATCTTCTAACATGGTAAAAGTAACTAAAATATTTTATTAAATATATAAAACATAAGATTTTAAAATATATATATATATTATAATATGAAAGATTATAAGAGTATATATGTCATTATCTTAATTATGTAAAAAGATTAAATAAGAGTAGATTAATCTTTTTCTATCTTAATAATGTAAAAGATTATTATGATATATGATATATATATATGTCATTATCTTAATTATGTAAAAGATTAAATAAGAGTAGATTAATCTTTTTCTATCTTAATTTAATTAAAATTAAATTAAACAAACGATAGATAATGGCACTATATATATGATTAAATATAGTTATTATGTAGTTATGTATAATAATATGAAGAATGTAAAGATATAAAGTAGAATATGTAAGATTTTAGGGATATACATATATGGACTCATTCCTGATAAAAATTATGAATTTATACATTCTAAATTCTAATATTCATATATACATATGCATACAACATATGTAAAGAAAGTGAAATGATCCCACAATGATTTTTTACTATTTTTATTCAACAGATCACTTAAATGTACGAAAAGAACTATCTAGTCATCTTTTTTCATGTTATTAATATTTTCAACGATATACATATTTGCAAATGTAGAAATGAACATATATAATACTCATTTTAATAATGTTTATATAAAATCTTTTTCTGTCTGTAATGTACTTACTATTTCTCTTAGTCAGAATTAACCTTCTTCTTTGTCAAACAGTTATTCGTTAACTAACGGTGGGGATAAGGTGCTGCCGTAAACAGCCGGTTTAGAACCCATGGGCTCGGTGGATTGCGCGACACGGCAGCTGCAACGCGTGCCGCGTGTCCCAGCCGCAACGGGAGATGGGCCCACTGGCCCCAGCCTGGCGCCCCACCCCCCCCCCCCCCACCCCCACATTGAGACCGGCGGATAATACGTGCGTTCGTAGGAAAAACGGTTGGTAATGCGGCAGGTGACTTCCGCGGGGGGTCATACAGGTCACACTAAAAGGAGGTGGACCCCACCTGGCCAGAGGAACGGAGCAAGTGCGTGTGCTTACGTTTCGGTGATAAAGGACCTGGACGTAATTCCCGCCACATTCATGGTTGAGGAGCACGGTTACATTAAAGTTAAATAGATATTTAGAAATAAAAATAAAAAGAATTTACATTTTAAACGGGAGATTTAAAGTGTTCCGTATGTCGCGTTTGAAAAGTCGCTGAGACGAGAGACTCTTCTCAGAATGGGTTAAAGAGGAAAAAGCAGGGTTGGACGAGTTTTTAGATATTCTTCTTCCTCGCCTTTCCCCCCCTATTTCTTATTACTTTTTTAAATCTCTCTTTTATAAAATTCGATGGGACGAGGCATCCTTTGAAAATACAGTTGAACTGTTATAATGATTAGAATTCCCCCAATTAAAAAGTTTATAAATGTTTAATATTTTCTTTTTCTTTCCTAATTATTACGTAGTCAAATCTTTATATTTTTAGAGAGCTCTCTCCGTACATTGCATGAAGTATATAAATATAATTTTTAATAAATGTTTCAGTTAACTCACTTTATCATCGCCGTGAGAGAAGATTTGATCTTAAGGCCATATTTGAGGACGGCGTTGAGAAAGAATTGGAGGAATTTTAATTGAAATCCTCCGACAAGAGTTTATCATTTAACATGTATTAAATCAGGCAATATCTCGTAAAGATCCGATAAACCTAACGTTATATTTTAAAAGTAAGTGAACCACAATGTTTGCGTCTCCTTACGTCAACATCATCTCTTATAAGGGTGCGAGTACACCGCATGAGATTGATCACAACCAAAACATGTAGAAATTAATTAGATTTCTTACGCACTTCTTCGGAACAGCACCTTCCTTTTTCATCCGTGGCCAAGGTTGCTCCTCACCTCTTCATCTTGAGATAGCGATGTTCATCCACCTTTGATGTGAGACCTCTGCTCCGAACCAAACTTGAAACGTTCACCGACCGTCTGATCTGAGAAGCATCAAACGGGACCATACAGATATCGAGCCCTATTGGCTGGTCCAGACTTGATCTTATCCCAAGCACTGGCCAGGTCCACCGAGGGATAAACACAGCCACGTGGAGGGCATGTGCACTGGCTTGGCATGGCCCCCACACTTTGTCGTGTAAAGAGATTGGACAAGGTAGCAAAGAAAAAGATGCTTTCACGCAACGGACAGTTAGCTCCAACTTATTAGTACAAATAATAATAGAATAGAAGCCTGGGCATCAATGATTGCTAAAACAAAGTATAACGGCATTGTCCTTTTGCCAATGGAAAAAGCATATGCCACGACTTTATGTAGTTGGGGGGGGGGGGGGGGGAAGAATTGGAGACGGGATATGCTGTCCGTACGCTAGCCAGGGTGGGGAAGCCAATTAAAAATATCAGGTGGATATATCCAAATTCCTAAACATATATAGGATCCCCATTTTTATATTCATCTCAAAGTTGAACGATCGAGTATAACCAACTGAATCCCGATTTGCATCCCCCCTCATGCCACGTTGCAAAGGTCAAAAAAAATAATAAAAGAATATTATGTTACTACATCTTTTATTCTTTAATTTTTCACACTCATAAAAAGTCATGATCAGTTACACTATTTTGTGATTTGATCAAAGTCTCTGTGCCCCTAACTTTGGGACCACCGAGTTCATTCCCAGAGTACTAAACTCTTCCTGATATGAGAAATAAAACATGATCAAAGAGGAGGACCAAATTTGTACGTGAACTTCTGCCTAACGATCTCGATATTAATTAATTATTGCCCCCCTCGTGCCTGAAATATTTGTGGCTGCAAATGGGTTGAATCAGAATCATATCTCTCGCCGGCCAATCACCGTCAAAGTTTTTATGGACCAAGGGAGTGGAAGAGGAGAGAAAAAGTATGACGGTGAGGCGGAAAGAAAAAGGATATTTACAATTTATAACCTTCTTACGTGTATGTGGAGTTGTCCATCTTAGTTTAGTATTTTTTTAATAATATTGGTTTGTTGTAATAGTTGTAAAGATCCTTTAATCCGGATAGTCTTTAATCAAACATAAAAAGGAATAAATATATTCTTAATTTTTTCTCTCTCTGCACCAAAATATGACAAATCGATATTGTACTACCCATACGTACCGTATTAGCCGACGATCAATGCAACCGATGTATGATACGTAAATAATATGTTACTCAAAAAGTATTAAATATTAAATATTTTACTTTATATTAATAGAACTTAATAAATAAATTGATTAGAGCAGTTTTAAGCTCTGTGATCCCTTGGGTTCTAAACATGCAGCACTCACGTTCTGTTTTCTTACGCTGTCTTTTTAGAGTTAAAGTTAATAATCTTCTTTAAAATATAAAACCCGTTCAATTCTAATCCAAAATCATAACTATAAACAATAGACCCCTTAACCAAGGGAGCTAATAAGTCATATTATTTTATTTTTATTTATAATATATTTATTAAAAAATATATTAATACGTAATAATATAATTTTGTACTGTACCGTTTCATGTCGTGATCGATAGACCGAATCAATAAACTCTACTCTGCACCTTTCTATCTATTTATCTCTCCCGCTCTTTCTACTATAATGCGTGGGTCTAAAAACCTATTCTATGAAGATATTGTTGTCTAAAAATTCCATTTGATGGATTAAAATAGAATATTAATTACATCTTAAATGAAGGTTGAGTAATGTACCGATGTTTTTAACACTATATTGATACAAGAAGATTATTAAAAAGTACATAAAAATATGATAGATGATTTTACAAACAATTAATCATACAAGGAGGTTATTTTTTGAAAAAAAAAATAATCTAAGGAAAAATGAAAGAAAATGAGTACTTATTAGGGGATAATTACAATTCAAATGGTTAAGTCAGCGCGGATTGACGGCGGACTATGGGAGTTCTGGTTCGACACGGACGGATAAAATCCAGTCAAAATTAAGCATCCGAGCATGGGAGGGTTTATAAGCTGGAAGGTCAAAGGGAATGTATTGTTTAATTCATGAGGAGCATCTTGACTTCTTCCTTGGCATCTGGGCTGCATGTGATTGACCTTGCCACCGCATAAAGGGGGAGAGAATTATAAGCTCAAAAACAGAACTACGGAGCAGTACTAGTTTTGAGAACAAACTATGATCGTTGTGATATAATTAACCGCCGTTACGCTTTTCCCATTCTTGAAAAATCTATGGCTATACATAGATTGACCAAAATATTGTACTTCGATTTTTTTTTTAAGTAGTGTATCTTTTTGCCCCACTTTACTTGGGGATTAAAATTAGTCCAGATTAAAATAAGTTGATCGAGTTAGTCTACTTTTATTTTTATTTACTTTGATTATGCACATGATTAAATTATCTCACCTGTGGAGGTTAGATAAGTTAATCTGAATTAGTCTGGATTAAGTTAAATTTAAGTGAATTTATTAAATTTACTTATGTCAAAGTAAATTGAGTTAACTTTAAGAACAAGTCGACTTATTCTCGAGATAAGTTCGAAACAAAATGGGGCTTTTAAGTTTAAGGAGGGTCTGAGTCGAAAGGCTCAACAATTTTCCTCCTGATAGGAGTAAATTTCTTTCCTTCAAATAATACAATTTTTCTGCCTAATAAAGACAACGATTATAGTAACACTGACAAATAGGGGTGTCAATAATTCGGATCCTGGTCAGATCCTTTAACCTCACTTTGGTAGAGAGTTTAAGTTAGGTTAAGTTAGATTAATCCAAGATTAACCTATTTTTGATTTGATAATAACAATATTAATCCAGAAGTAAATAGATGGACTAACTTAATTTTTTTTTTTGATAGTAACAATATTAATTCAGAAGTAAGTAGATGGACTAACTTAATTTCAATCTATTGTGATTTGATAGACAATGAGTTAACCCAATAATATTTCTAAGTAAAATATCATATTTATCTATCATTTTACAATTTTAAATCTCTCATTCTCTCTCCCTCCCCTCCCCTCTCTCTCACGTCACTCTCTCTCTCTCCATGCTACAATCATTAATTATCATTTTTATCATTTTTAGAATTATTTTATTATTATAACATTAGATTTATTAATTATGTTTTAAGATTTTTATCAATATTATAATTATTTTATTAATATATTTATTAATTATTATTATTTTTAAAGAGAGTATTAATTATAGATGTGCGAGAGAGAGAAGATGCATTTATTGAACATTGATTGTTAAGTTAACTCACCTTAATCCACCTCTGGAGGTGGATTTCAAAGTCCAAGATTACTCTGAGTTGAATACTCATCCTCTAAATTTAATCCAGATTTAAGTATCAAAATAATTTGGACTTCAAAAAGAGTTAATCCTAAATTAAATGATAACTAACTCAGATTTAACCATATATCAAAGTGAGGCTTAAGATCCGAACCCGGATCCGATAATCTAAGATCCAAATTAAAGTGTTTGTTTTGGATTCAAATCAGATCCGAATCCGAATTTAAGATCTCGGATCCAAATTTGCCCCGAAATTCATACATGCTTTTTATGGACAATAAACTATTAGATCCGAATTTGCATAATCGATTTTAAAATTTTAAGATCCAATATATACAGCTCTTAATGAAGAAAAAAATGGGTACCCAGATTTTAAAAACAGTCAGTTTAAGTGCCTCAATGGCCAAAGTACTCTGAAAATCTAGACCACATCCCATAACCTCGACGTGCAATCAATTTCTCAGTATCTAGTGGCATTAATTAGCTATGCCATGTACTTTAGTTCCAGTAGCTCCAAGCAAGAGTTTCTTCAACCTTTAGCTGCAATGTATTCATGGAAAATTCTCATTTAGATGATTATCGACATATGAAAGCAGTTCATACAACGATGGAGTAAAAAATTGTGAACTTACCGGGACTAACAATTTTGATACATTTTGTTATAGTTTTCACAGAGGCTACTGATTCATGACCTGCTAGCACCATAAACCGAGAGGACTAAATAAGAGGTTTCACCACATATCGATGAGAACTGTAAACCTGTGGCAACTGACAAGAACATTATACAGCATTGACTTACCTTCTGTGACATTCATGCCCTCCTCAGAATTAATTTCTGATACTCTTGACAAGTAGGGATCAGACACATCATGACCCATGTCCAAACATACACTCTCAGATTCACCTTCTGACCTATTTTAATTTTGTAAACAAACAACTCAACTAAGGCAAGCAAGGCCAATAATAAGAGTATAAACCAAGTCACCTCACAAGGCAAATTAATACATGAGAAAAAAAATTAAATTAACAAAAGGCAGAATTGTGTACCCTGTGATGTAATCAGCTGAAGAAGGTTGGATGGCTGGCTGACGGTACTTCGTAATTTCTCTGCAAGGCAATAACCTATTAGATCCAAATTTGCATAATCGATTTTGATTTTTAAGATCCAATTGATATTTTTTCGGATCCATTCTTATGCTCCAACTCACATATGGGTTTCAATTTTGGATCTTGAGTTTTGGATCCAATTTGTTCTGTGATTTACATATTCTGTACAAAACTTTTCAAAACCAATGGATCTAATTTCGGATCCAGGGAGTAAACAACCATTACACTTAAAATTTTGGATATTTTCGGATCCACACAAAAAATACAAACATTACACATTCAAAAGTTTAAATTCAGATCCATTTTCTCCCAGCAAACCAACTTGAAGCTTAGCCATATTCACATAGAATGATTCACATGGTATTACTGGACATTTATCTAACATGTATAGCATTGATGATAATGGGAACTGTGACACTTTCACTTGCATAAACATTAAATTTCAGCAATAAGCATTACAAATTGACCTACTGATGGAGAGAATTCAATGATTCAGTAACCTGATCAACTCTCGTCAAGAACACATTTTACAAATCTGAAAGGTTTTTTGGAGGCTACCTGCTCTCTGAATGTTTCCTCATGCTTCAGCATGGCCATCTTCATGTACTCCTTATTATATACTGTTTCTGGAAGCTCTCCATTGGACTTCTCAAATCTTGGGGTTCCAACTGGAGTCTTTAGTACGACAGGCCAGAGATTCCTCAAGAAGATGGAAACTGAACAGTGTTGGGCCAGGAAATTGTCAGGTTCTGGAGTTTATAGAGCTGCCTCAGCTCAGTTGTCACTTGCATTGACATAGAACACTGGAATCTAGGGAATTTTTGGGTTCCCTTCGTTTTGGTTAATCTGAAATACTCAAAATCTTTGGATTTCTTTATTTGGATTGACGTAAAGTGCTGGAAAATCTAGAATCAGGAGACACTGTTTTACGGGGGGTATCTGTTGTTGGATCATCATCACAGATATTAGAACCCAGGAGAAGAATGGCAAAACCACAGCAAGAAAAAAGGTGTTTGAAAGGAAGAAAAGGTGGTTTCATTACCTGCGCAGTCCTGCTATCTAGAAGAAGGATCTTCTGCTCCCTGCGTAAATACTGAAGGCTGCCCGAATGTACTCTTCCCTCGCCTTCTCTAGCTCTTGTAAACTGAAGGATAAAACATGAAGGTAGCAAAACCTTAAGTTTGTAAACTGAAATATTCAGGTAACTATTTGCCTGATCTCAATGTCTTTCCCCCTGTTTTCATTATAAACAACGTAGCTGCATACAAAAGAGCATGACACAAACAACACATTCCACAATCAATAAAAAAATATTTTTTTGAAAGAGAATAGTACCGCTAATGTATTAAATAACAAAATTTGTTTCAAGTTACCTCTACAGTAAGATCCAGCTCAGTCATGGCCCCTCGGACTCTCCTGTAAAATGGGCATGCCTCTGTTCACAAATAAATTCAGCACAGTCCACTTGTGAATGAATGCTATTTTTAAAAGCAGATGGATAAATTGTAGCATACTGCAGCCATATAGACTACATGGGCCACATTGCCCAACTGAAACAAGTGAGATAGATGGTTCTTTTCGAGCAGTACCATCTTCCATATGTCTTTTGACTTGCTCACTGAAATTTAGATTTGCTATTCCTCTAGGGTGTTCTAATCGATGGAATATGTAAATAAAACGAATTTGGAGCCAGAAAATCATGGGAACGTCCTTCCTTTTATAGGCAATTACGCAAAAAGCGTCTCATATAAGCTAGTTAACAGGGATCAGAAGAATAAACTCACCAAATTCATAAAGTTGTAAGCGTACTGGAGGATTGTCCTCATAATCTTGGTGTAAACTTATTAACAGTGACTTTGTTCCCCATGGAAGCCTTGCCAAACTAGATAGAGAAGATGTTGCTACTGTGTAAGAAAAGAAGCATCAGAACATGAAAAAATGCTACATCAACTAGAAGAAAGAGTTGTTTGTAGCTTAACACTTGGAATCAAAACTTAATTCCAGTGGTGAGAATTGGAATAGTGTAGTCAGCTGCATTTTTTCATGTTCTCTTCAATTTATACTAATCTATTTATCTACTTCCAGCACAAACTAAAGACAAACAGTGTCATTAAAATTTGGGAAGTGGATCTTGATACACATCACATTTTACAATATTTAAGAATGAAAGGAAAGCATGAAAGTATTAAAACCAGCCACCAACGGTTCCTTGACCAGATAACACAGCAACCTCTAAAACTTCATTCCTTTCAAGGGTCCCCTCCCTGTTATCATCACAACAGAAAATAAGATGAGCAAAATTCAATGCTTCAAGCCTTCAACGAATAGAAACATATTCCTCCAGATGAATTGATGTTTCAGTCTTAAACAAGAAATAATTATCACAGAAGGTGTCCACCTGACTAGATGGAACTTCACGATCAAATGTGTATATTCCCTGCTATCCATCACCTTGTCTAGAGGCAAGCTTAACATAATGTAACTTCATGGGCATGAATAATCAGTATCTTATGTTATCAAAGTCTAGCATGTTACAATAAAATCTTGTCAAGTGTTACACATTGCAAAAATGGTCATGAGACAGTAACACTAAAATATTGTCAGACATTGTCACCTTGCTGTAGAAATGGTTTTGCCTGCCAAGAGAACATTCTATTGGGTGTTTGAGCATTCACTATTTATGTTTGTTTTTGTTCATTTGTCAAATACTAACAACGGTTGTTATTGTTGGCAGAAAAATTATATGCATGAATAAATGAATATATGCATAGCAAATGTAGCTGAACGAATACAACCAGCAATTGATCTCACCGACACTTAAACGTGTTTTCCAGGAATGAAACTTTAATCAATATTAGATACTTGAACCAGATAAATAGCAGTAAGACATAACAACTGTTAAGTTGACATTTTTACACCATAATTTGTTATATCTCATTTAGAAGATATGCTTTTGACCACCATTGCAATAAAAGATAAACTAATTACGTGACATCATTGCAATAAAAGATAAACTATATATTATGTGGCTGGTCATGTCTTCTTTGATAAAAGTCCACTACTCACCACTTTCAAAGAAAACACCCTGAGTTGTATCTCTTCTGTTTAACCAGTAGTATATGCAATGTGGCTGGTCATGCCTTCTTTGATAAATGGAATCTGTCTCCCCTTTTAGAAGAGACAAAATTTTAGTCATGGTTCCTATACAACCCCCAGTCCCACCCCACAAAAAAGGAAAAAAAACAAAAGGTGTGGTGATCTCATTATGAACCTGTTATGGGCTCTCCGATGTAAAGACTTGCTTAAAAAATTATAATAAGAACCAAAACATTCAGAGGAAAACCCATCTGAGATCCCATGGCAGACTCGAAACCACAGCAGACAACAAACCCAATTAAACAACAAGAAAAATCATGAAACCACCTTGATCAACACACAGTAGATGGACTTACGCAGAGACAATTTCTTTTCCAATTTTTCCATACCACTTTGCCTTCTTTGCATCCTGTGCACCCTACAAGCAAGGAAACACTCAGTAGTCCACTACTGCGCATTTATAGGGCATGTCATTCTGGAAAGTGCCTCATACAACTCAAAAATCACAGACCATAGGAACTCCAGCGGTAACTAAACAACATGAAAGACAGATATTTGAGAAGAGTCATTGCTATAGCAGCTGAAGCAAACACCACTCTATTTTGTATGCAGAACCGTGTGAAAGAAGTGATTTCTCCAGGAAAATCGGATTGCATTTTCAACACAACTTACTAAAGCATGGCAAAAAAATTTTGGCGGCACATTTGTTATCAAAATACAGGCAGCCTTGAAACTACGAATCGTTTGAGAACAAAAAAGCTCCCCATAAGACACTTGAGAAATGAGAACATTGTTGAAGGAAACGAATAAAGAGGGGAGAGAGAGAGAGTGGGGGGGGGGGTGGAAGAGAAAAGAGTACCGGAAAGGAATGGCAACAAGAGGAAGAGAAAAAAGGATTCACCTTTCTCGTGGCAATCTTGCTAGAGCGCCAAATTGAGGGGCTGTCACCCCAGCCTCCCTGCTCACCAGAAATCCCCCTCCCAGCAAAATCCCCCCCCCCTCTCTGGCGAAACCCCCGGAAGGTCACATGCACCGAAAGCCCCATCCCCCCATCCCTATGGACACAGACTCCCCTTCCCTAGTCACAAGCTCTGAAAAGCCTCCTTCCCTCCTCCAGTGAAACCCCAGAACCCCCATTCCCGATCACAAGCGCCGAAAACCCCCCTTCTCTGCTCCGGCGAAACCCCAGGAGAGCCCCGTTTCCTGCTCACTGTAACCCTCTCTGTGCACAGACCCCCCCTCAAGCGAAACCCCCGGGACTCCCCTTCCCTGGCCACAGGTGCCAGCCCCTTGTCGTTGCACACACAGACTTCCCGTTCCCTAGTCACAAATGTCGAAAACCCCCCTTCCCTACTCCGGTTAAACCCCCAGACACTGCCCTTTTCTGCTTACTGGAAGACCCCCTCCCTACACAGCCCCCCCCCCCTCCGACGAAACCCTCGGAACCCCTCCTTCCCCGGTCAAAGGTGCCGGAACCTCCACACCCCCTCCATCCCTGCACACATACTCTCCTTCCCTCGTCACGAGTGTCGGAGACCACCCTTCCCTACTCCAGTGAAACCCTCGAAAACCCCCTATCCTGCTTACAAGAACCCAAGCAGACAGGAGACAACAAACCCAGCCGCCACAGGTGATGTTGCCGCCGTAGGTGGCCGATCGCCGTTGAGATGCCACTGGTGTCCGATCGCCACAGCGATGCGGAGACGGGAGCAAACCCTAGAGGGAGGCCGCGAACGCCGCGATGCATCGATGGCCGCAATGGGGTTGCTCGCCCCGAATGGAGAAACTTTATGGCGCCCCGATGATCGATCCGAAATTCCAGATTTCGGATCAAAAAAACTTCGCCCCGAATACACACAACCATCGCACTGGGAGTGAAATAAGCAACTCCGAATTCAAAAATAATTTCGGATTCGGATCGGATTTCGGATCCTAAAGATCCATTGACACTCGTAATCATAACTTCATAAGGAGGAATTTGTCCCTTGGTAGGAACCTTCCTTCCAAGCTATCAAAACTTTAAAAAAAAAAAGGAAAATTCTTCTTCAAAGTGATGATCGTCGGAGAACCCTCCAAACATAAGTCTAATCACACATCACGACTTTTGATGATATTCCAAAAGCATTTAACAAAATAAAAAGGGATCCCCAACGTTCCCACTTTTTTCCTCACACAACATAAACAGAGAGAGGGCTCTTGACCACCACGCGGTTGGAGGAGACCCACCTCATCCTCCCTTGGAGCAGCGTCCCTGAGCTCACAGGGCCCACCACCTTTGATTGGCCCGCACGAAGTCCAGCGTGGTAGGCGACACCGTCACTTCTATCTCCACAAGGAAGTCCACTTCAACTGTGTACATTGACCTTGCGGGACCCACATTGGTCACGACCCTGCTGGCCTCCCACCTTCGCCCACCTCGGCATGGAGACCACGATCACTGGGTAGTTCGGCTGCACCACGGAGAGGGGCTTGACAGTGGTGCAGGTGATGGGGCGGCGGGCAACCATACCGACCTCTGGGTCCCTGAAGCCAGCACCGCATAGGTAGCGGACATAGTCATTTGGGTGGTTATCGTAGACGAGGCCCGGGTCACTGGCTCTTAATGGGTTGATGTGCCCGGCTCCTGCCGCGAAGATCTCGACGACGGTGCCAGCCTACAGTCTGGCGAGCCCCGGATGGTGTACTCCTACGACAAAGCAATCAGCGGGTTTGCAGCGAGATTGACATCGGAAGAAGTGAAGGCCATGGAGAAGAAGGAAGGGTTCCTGTCGGCGTACCCCGACGAGCTGCTGGTCCCTCTAACTACCTACACCCCTTACTTCCTCGGGTTGAACAGGGCGAATAGCCTGTGGAATGCCACCAAGAAGGGAAACGGCATGATCATCGGCATCGTGGACACCGACATCAACCCTTTCCATGTCTCATTCGATGATGCCGGAATGTCTTGCACGCCCAAACGGTGGCGCGGCTGGTGCGACTTCAACAACAAACCTATTTGCAACAACAAGTTCATCGGCGCCATGAACTTTGTCAGAGCTGCATACACACACCTACCCTTCGACACCAATGGGCACGGCACTCACGTGGCCAGCACGGCGACATTGAACTTTGTGCAAGGTGTCAGTTTGCAGGGCTACGCCGCCGGAACAGTGGCTGGGGTGGCACCCCGTGCACACCAGGCCATTTACAAGGCCAGTCAGAGCTCGGAGGTGCTGGCTACCATCGACTAGGCGATCCATAACCAGGTCGACATGATGTCCATCTCCATGGGTTCGCCATAAAATCGTTTCTTCCATCAGAGCGGCATCACCATCGGCGCACTGGTAGCTGCTGAGCATGGGATCTTCGTCAGTTGTGCGGCGGGCAATGATGGGCCATACCAATCTACAGTCTTTAATGATGCCCCGTGGATCCTAACAGTTGGAGCGACCACGACAGATAGAGCCCTGCGAGTGTCTGTGAGGTTGGACAATGGGGTGATCATCGACGGGGAAATGCTCGACCGACCGGACAGCTTTCCTATTGCCAGGTTGCCCCTCATCTTTCCTGGAGCTAGCGGCCACAGTCCAGCACGAGTGCGTGCAGACAGATGGCTAGGCGGCACTGACGTTGTGGGGAAGGTTGTGCTCTGCATGGGGGACCAACACGTGCCGCCCCATGTACCCGGGCAAATCGTTGGTGTCGCCGGCGCCATGATACTGGCAAACTCGACAGCAAGTGCCAACACAATCTCGGTGGTCGGGCCAAACTCTCTCCCCACAATGGTCATCAGCCATGCCAATGCCATGGAGGTCCTCTCCTACTTGAGGTCGTGGGATGAGCCTGGGGCAGGCTTCGCCCCCAAAGGCACCATCTACGGTGTCCGACCCTTCCCTATTGTTGCCTCCATCTCTGCGCGGGGCCCCAACACCATGAACAAAGGCGTGCAAAAGCCCGACATTGTGGCCCCCGGTGTCAACATCCTCGACGCATCACTCACTAGCTCGCACTTTGACGTCATGTCCGACACCTCAATGGCGACACCCCACGTCTCTGGTGTGGCGGCACTGCTAAAGAGCGTCGTCCACCCCAACTGACTTGATGGCAGCAGGCGACCAGTTGGGGTGGACGCTCTTGAGCAGTGCCGCCACACCAGAGACGTGGGGTGCCGCCATTGAGGTGTCGAGCATTACGTCAAAGTGCGAGCCAGTGAGTGATGCGCCGAGTATGTTAACGCCGGGGGCCACAATGTCCGGCTTGGGCACGCCGTTGTTCATGGTGCTGGGACCCCGCGTAGAGAAGGAGGCAACAATTGGGAAGGGCCGGACACCGTAGACGGTGCCTTTGGGGGCGAAGCCTGCCCCAGGCTCATCTCACGACCTCAAGTAGGAGAGAACCTCCATGGCATCGGCATGGCTGATGACCATTGTGGGGAGAGAGTTTGGCCCGACTACCGAGATTGTGTTGGCACTTCCTGCCGAGTTTGCCAGTATCATGGCGGCGGCGTCGGCCACACCAACGATTTGCCACGGTACATGGGGGCGGCACGTGTTGGTCCCCCATGCAGAGCACAACCTTCCCCGCAACGTCAGTACCGCCTAGCCATCTGTTTGCACACACTCGTGCTGGACTGTGGCCGCTAGCTCCAGGGAAGATGGGGTCAACCTGGCAATAGGGAAGCTGTCCGGTCGGTCGAGCGTTTCCCCGTCGATGACCACCCCATTGTCCAACCTCACAGACACTCGCAGGGCTCTATCTGTCGTGCTCGCTCCAACTGTTAGGATCCACGGAACATCATTAAAGACTGTAGATTGGTATGGCCCATCATTGCCCGCCGCACAACTGACGAAGATCCCATGCTCAGCAGCTGCCAGTGCGCCGATGGCGATGCCGCTCTGGTGGAGGAAACGATGAGATGGCGAACCCATGGCGATGGACAGCATGTCGACCTGGTCATGGATCGCATGGTCGATGGCAGCCAGCACCTCCGAGCTCTGACTGGCCTTGTAAATGGTCAGGTGTGCACGGGGTGCCACCCCAGCCGTTGTTCCCGCGACATAGCCCTGCACACTGACACCTTGCACAAAGTTCCCTGTCGCCGTGCTGGCCACGTGAGTGCCGTGCCCATTGGTGTCGAAGGGTAGGTGTGTGGATGCAGCTCTGAGAAAGCTCCAGCGCCGATGAGCTTCTTGTTGCAGATAGGTTTGTTGTTGAAGTCGCACCAGCCGCGCCACCGTTTGGGCGGGCAAGACATGCCGGCATCATCAAATGAGACATGGAAAGAGTTGATGCCGGTGTCCACGATGTCGATGATCATGCCGTTGAGATGTCACTGCTGGTCCCTCTAACTAACTATACCCCTTACTTCCTCCGGTTGAACAGGGAGAATGGCCTGTGGAATGCCACCAAGAAGGGGAACGGCATGATCATCGGCATCGTGGACACCGACATCAACCCTTTCCATGTCTCATTCGATGATGCCGGCATGTCTTGCCCGCCCAAACGGTGGCGCGACTGGTGCGACTTCAACAACAAGCTCATCGGCGCCAGGAACTTTCTCAGAGCTGCATCCACACACCTATCCTTCGACACCAATGGGCACGGCACTCACGTGGCCAACACGGCGGCAGGGAACTTTGTGCAAGGTGTCAGTGTGCAGGGCTACGTCGCGGGAACAGCGGCTGGGGTGGCACCCCGTGCACACCTGGCCATTTACAAGGCCAGTCAGAGCTCGGAGGTGCTGGCTGCCATCGACCAGGCGATCAATGACCAGGTCGACATGCTCCCCATCTCCATGGGTTCGCCATCTCATCGTTTCTTCAACCAGAGCGGCATCGCCATCAGCGCACTGGCAGCTGCTGAGCATGGGATCCTCGTCAGTTGTGCGGCGGGCAATGATGGGCCATACCAATCTACAGTCTTTAATGATGCCCTGTGGATCCTAACAGTTGGAGCGAGCACGACAGATAGAGCCCTGCGAGTGTCTGTGAGGTTGGACAATGGGGTGGTCATCGACGGGGAAACGCTCGACCGATCGGACAGCTTCCCTATTGCCAGGTTGCCCCTCATCTTCCCTGGAGCTAGCGGCCACAGTCTAGCACGAGTGTGTGCAGACAGATGGCTAGGCGGCACTGACGTTGTGGGGAAGGTTGTGCTCTGCATGGGGGACCAACACGTGCCGCCCCATGTACCCGGGCAAATCGTCGGTGTTGCTGGCGCCGCCATGATACTGGCAAACTCGACAGCAAGTGCCAACACAATCTCGGTGGTCGGGCCAAACTCTCTCCGCACAATGGTCATCAGCCATGCCGATGCCATGGAGGTTCTCTCCTACTTGAGGTCGTGGGATGAGCCTGGGGCAGGCTTCGTCCCCAAAGACACCATCTACGGTGTCCGACCCTTCGCTACTGTTGCCTCTTTCTCTGCGCGGGGCCCCAGCACCATGAACAAGGGCGTGCCCAAACCGGACATTGTGGCCCCCGGCGTCAACATCCTCGGCGCATCACTCACTGGCTCGCATTTTGACGTCATGTGCGGCACCTCAATGGCGACACCCCACGTCTCTGGTGTGGCGGCACTGCTCAAGAGCGTCCACCCCAACTGACTTGATGGCAGCGGGCGACCAGTTGGGGTGGACGCTCTTGAGCAGTGTCGCCACACCAGAGATGTAGGCTGTCGCCATTGAGGTGTCGGGCATGACGTCAAAGTACGAGCCAGTGAGTGATGCGCCGAGGATGTTGACGCCGGGGGCCACAATGTCCGAATTGGGCACACCGTTGTTCATGGTGTTGGGGCCCCGCGCAGAGAAGGAAGCAACGATTGGGAAGGGCCGGACACCGTCCACGGTGCCTTTGGGGGCGAAGCCAGCCCCCGGCACATCCCACGACCTCAAGTAGGAGAGAACCTCCATGGCATCGGCATGGCTGATGACCATTGTGCGGAGAGAGTTTGGCCCGACCACCGAGATTGTGTTGGCACTTGCTGTCTTGTTTGCCAGTATCATGGCGGCGGCGCCAGCAACACCAACGATTTGCCCCGGTACATGGGGCGGCACGTGTTGGTCCCCCATGCAGAGCACAACCTTCCCCACAACGTCAGTGCCGCCTAGCCATCTGTCTGCACACACTCGTGCTAGACTGTGGCCGCTAGCTCCGGGGAAGATGAGGGGCAACCTGGCAATAGGGAAGCTGTCCGGTCGGTCGAGCGTTTCCCCGTCGATGACCACCCCATTGTCCAACCTCACAGACACTCGCAAGGCTCTATCTGTCGTGCTCGCTCCAACTGTTAGGATCCACGGGGAATCATTAAAGACTGTAGATTGGTATGGCCCATCATTGCCCGCCGCACAACTGACGAGGATCCCATGCTCAGCAGCTGCCAGTGCGCCGATGGCGATGCCGCTCTGGTGGAAGAAACGATGAGATGGTGAACCCATGGAGATGGACAGCATGTCGACCTGGTCATGGATCGCCTGGTCGATGGCAGCCAGCACCTCCGAGCTCTGACTGGCCTTGTAAATGGCCAGGTGTGCACGGGGTGCCACCCCAGCCGCTGTTCCCGCGACGTAGCCCTGCATACTGACACCTTGCACAAAGTTCCCTGCCGCCGTGCTGGCCACGTGAGTGACGTGCCCATTGGTGTCGAAGGGTAGGTGTGTGGATGCAGCTCTGAGAAAGTTCCGGGCGCCGATGAGCTTGTTGTTGAAGTCGCACCAGCCGCGCCACCGTTTGGGCGGGCAAGACATGCCGGCATCATCGAATGAGACATGGAAAGGGTTGATGCCGATGTCCACGATGCCGATGATCATGCCGTTCCCCTTCTTGGTGGCATTCCACAGGCCATTCTCCCTGTTCAACCCGAGGAAGTAAGGGGTATAGTTAGGTAGAGGGACGAGCAGTGGCATCTCAACGGCATGATCATCGACATCGTGGACACCGGCATCAACCCTTTCCATGTCTCATTTGATGATGCCGCCATGTCTTGCCCGCCCAAACGGTGGCGCGGCTGGTGCGACTTCAACAACAAACCTATTTGCAACAAGAAGCTCATCGGCGCCGGGAACTTTCTCAGAGCTGCATCCACACAACTACCCTTCGACACCAATGGGCACGGCACTCACGTGGCCAGCACGGCGACAGGGAACTTTGTGCAAGGTGTCAGTGTGCAGGGCTACGTCGCGGGAACAACGGCTGGGGTGGCACCCCGTGCACACCTGGCCATTTACAAGGCCAGTCAGAGCTCGGAGGTGCTGGCTGCCATCGACCAGGAGATCCATGACCAGGTCGACATGCTGTCCATCTCCATGGGTTCGCCATCTCATCGTTTCTTCAACCAGAGCGGCATCGCCATCGGCGCACTAGCGGCTGATGAACATGGGATTCTCGTCAGTTGTGCGGCGGGCAATGATGGGCCATACCAATCTACAGTCTTTAATGATGTCCCGTGGATCCTAACAGTTGGAGCGAGCACGACAGATAGAGCCCTGCGAGTGTCTGTGAGGTTGGACAATGGGGTGGTCATCGACGGGGAAACGCTCGACCGATCGGACAGCTTCCCTATTGCCAGGTTGACCCCATCTTCCCTGGAGCTAGCGGCCACAGTCCAGCACGAGTGTGTGCAGACAGATGGCTAGGCGGCACTGACGTTGTGGGGAAGGTTGTGCTCTGCATGGGGGACCAACGCGTGCCGCCCCATGTACCCGGACAAATCGTTGGTGTCGCCGCCATGATATTGGCAAACTCGGCAGCAAGTGCCAACACAATCTCAGTGGTCGGGCCAAACTCTCACCCCACAATGGTCATCAGCCATGCCGATGCCATGGAGGTCCTCTCCTACTTGAGGTCGTGGGATGAGCCTGGGGCAGGCTTCGTCCCCAAAGGCACCATCTACGGTGTCCGACCCTTCGCTATTGTTGCCTCTTTCTCTGCGCGGGGCCCCAGCACCATGAACAAGGGCGTGCCCAAATCGGACATTGTGGCCCCCGGCGTCAACATCCTCGGCGCATCACTCACTGGCTCGCATTTTGACGTCATGTGCGGCACCTCAATGGCGACACCCCACATCTCTGGTGTGGCGGCACTGCTCAAGAGCGTCCACCCCAACTGACTTGATGGCAGCGGGCGACCAGTTGGGGTGGACGCTCTTGAGCAGTGTCGCCACACCAGAGACGTGGGGTGTCGCCATTGAGGTGTCGGGCATGACGTCAAAGTACGAGCCAGTGAGTGATGCGCCGAGGATGTTGACGCCGGGGACCACAATGTCCGGATTGGGCACACCGTTGTTCATGGTGTTGGGGCCCCGCGCAGAGAAGGAGGCAACGATTGGGAAGGGCCGGACACCGTCGACGGTGCCTTTGGGGGCGAAGCCTGCCCCAGGCTCATCCCACGACCTCAAGTAGGAGAGAACCTCCATGACATCGACATGGCTGATGACCATTGTGGGGAGAGAGTTTGGCCCGACCACCGAGATTGTGTTGGCACTTGCTGCCGAGTTTGCCAGTATCATGGCGGCGGCGCCGGCGACACCAACGATTTGCCCGGGTACATGGGGCGGCACGTGTTGGTCCCCCATGCAGAGCACAACCTTCCCCACAACGTCAGTGCCGCCAAGCCATCTGTCTGCACACACTCGTGCTGGACTATGGCCGCTAGCTCCGGGTAAGATGAGGGGCAACCTGGCAATAGGGAAGCTGTCCGGTCGGTCGAGCGTTTCCCCGTCGATGACCACCCCATTGTCCAACCTCACAGACACTCGCAAGGCTCTATCTGTCGTGCTCGCTCCAACTGTTAGGATCCACGGGGCATCATTAAAGACTGTAGATTGGTATGGCCCATCATTGCCCGCCGCACAACTGACGAGGATCCCATGCTCAGCAGCTGCCAGTGCGCCGATGGCGATGCCGCTCTGGTGGAAGAAACGATGAGATGGTGAACCCATGGAGATGGACAGCATGTCGACCTGGTCATGGATCGCCTGGTCGATGGCAGCCAGCACCTCCAAGCTCTGACTGGCCTTGTAAATGGCCAGGTGTGCACGGGGTGCCACCCCAGCCGCTGTTCCCGCGACGTAGCCCTGCACACTGACACCTTGCACAAAGTTCCCTGCCGCCGTGCTGGCCACGTGAGTGACGTGCCCATTGGTGTCGAAGGGTAGCTGTGTGGATGCAGCTCTGAGAAAGTTCCTGGCGCCGATGAGCTTGTTGTTGAAGTCGCACCAGCCGCGCCACCGTTTGGGGGGGCAAGACATGTCGGCATCATCGAATGAGACATGGAAAGGGTTGATGCCGATGTCCACGATGCCGATGATCATGCCGTTCCCCTTCTTGGTGGCATTCCACAGGCCATTCTCCCTGTTCAACCCGAGGAAGTAAGGGGTATAGTTAGTTAGAGGGACGAGCAGTGGCATCTCAACGGCATGATCATCGACATCGTGGACACCGGCATCAACCCTTTCCATGTCTCATTTGATGATGCCGGCATGTCTTGCCCTCCCAAACGGTGGCGCGGCTGGTGCGACTTCAACAACAAACCTATTTGCAACAAGAAGCTCATCGGCGCCGGGAACTTTCTCAGAGTTGCATCCACACAACTACCCTTCGACACCAATGGGCACGGCACTCACGTGGCCAGCACGGCGACAGGGAACTTTGTGCAAGGTGTCAGTGTGCAGGGCTACGTCGCGGGAACAACGGCTGGGGTGGCACCCCGTGCACACCTGGCCATTTACAAGGCCAGTCAGAGCTCGGAGGTGCTGGCTACCATCGACCAGGCGATCCATGACCAGGTCGACATGCTGTCCATCTCCATGGGTTCGCCATCTCATCGTTTCTTCAACCAGAGCGGCATCGCCATCGGCGCACTGGCAGCTGCTGAGCATGGGATCCTCGTCAGTTGTGCGGCGGGCAATGATGGGCCATACCAATCTACAGTCTTTAATGATGCCCCGTGGATCCTAACAGTTGGAGCGAGCACGACAGATAGAGCCCTGCGAGTGTCTGTGAGGTTGGACAATGGGGTGGTCATCGACGGGGAAACGCTCGACCGATCGGACAGCTTCCCTATTGCCAGGTTGACCCCATCTTCCCTGGAGCTAGCGGCCACAGTGCAGCACGAGTGTGTGCAGACAGATGGCTAGGCGGCACTGACGTTGTGGGGAAGGTTGTGCTCTGCATGGGGGACCAACGCGTGCCGCCCCATATACCCGGACAAATCGTTGGTGTCGCCGCCATGATATTGGCAAACTCGGCAGCAAGTGCCAACACAATCTCGGTGGTCGGGCCAAACTCTCACCCCACAATGGTCATCAGCCATGCCAATGCCATGGAGGTCCTCTCCTACTTGAGGTCGTGGGATGAGCTTGGGGCAAGCTTCGCCCCCAAAGGCACCATCTACGGTGTCCGACCCTTCGCTACTGTTGCCTCTTTCTCTGCACGGGGCCCCAACACCATGAACAACGGCGTGCCCAAGCCGGACATTGTGGCCCCCGGCGTTAACATCCTCGGCGCATCACTCACTGGCTCGCACTTTGACGTCATGCTCGACACCTCAATGGCGACACCCCACGTCTCTGGTGTGGCGGCACTGCTCAAGAGCGTCCACCCCAACTGACTTGATGGCAGCGGGCGACCAGTTGGGGTGGACGCTCTTGAGCAGTGTCGCCACACCAGAGACGTGGGGTGTCGCCATTGAGGTGTCGGGCATGACGTCAAAGTACGAGCCAGTGAGTGATACGTCGAGGATGTTGACGCCGGGGGCCACAATGTCCGGATTGGGCACACCGTTGTTCATGGTGTTGGGGCCCCGCGCAGAGGAGGAGACAACGATTGGGAAGGGTCGGACACCGTCGACGGTGCCTTTGGGGGCAAATCAAAAACATGCACAAACAATGGCACAACATACTGGTTGATTGCACCGTGTGTCCTTGTAGTCTAAAGCATCAATTGTGAAGGTCCAAACAACTTGCAACAACATCGAATAGCTGTGTGGATCTGATCCGATCAAGGTCTGAAGAGACTTTTATTTAGCCAACAGGATGATCGATCAGCATTTGTGTCATTGAGACGACAGAATGCATTTCAAGAGTTATTCCATTCAGGGCCAACACTAAATATGAACATAAATAGTATTTTCATTATAGTATTGTCATTATAATTTAAATGAACGCGTTTCGCGTGTGAATTTATTTTGATCTATTTAAAAAAAATTATAATAACAGTTTCAGTCATTTTAATCGATGGCAAGAAAAATAAGTGACAAAAAAATCGAAAACTTCATAGTACCCATGTTTGAGTGTCCCTTTGACAACGTAAAATATGGACGTAAAATATGGACATAAGATATTAGCCATGTCAATAGAATTATTTATTGGCAAGAGAGTCAACAGACAGAGAGACAAACATTTTGAAAATGTGAAATTCATAGGCAACCTCATAACCAATTATGCTGCTCATGCAAAAAGAATTAATGTACAAATCATAGTATATGTTAGAGCAGGCAAACTCTGCATTACTTCTGAATAACTTGTCAGAGCATAGGAAGTTTCACACAGGTAAAGCAACAATCCAGAATGGCAACTTGCAAGTTACATGGCCACATTGATATTAACAAAAAATTACTTGAAAAAATGAAAAACTAACAAGATCAGGGACGTATGATAATGCCTATGTACCTGTGTTTTCTAAATCAAGAAAGCTAGAACCTCTCATAGGCTAATGAGTAAGGATTTTTTTGGATAAAAAACAAGTTATATTACCGATTTTGTTAATAAATAGAGACACTACAACCGAAGTAAGATAAGGAGAGATTCCTCACCAAACTCTAACTCTGAAAGCTGAAAGTGAAAGTTGTTATTATCATTTACTCAAAGTGTACAACAAAATTGCAAAGGCATCTTCAAGAAAAACCAACTCTATTTATAAAGAAAGTAAAGAGCCCAGAGAGAAATAATTTCAATGTAGATTTTATTTCCTCAAAAGATGGAATCATTGCATTCATTCCAAATACACCAGTAAACCAGATAGCCAAAGTCCTCTAGTTCCTCTACAGCCTCAAACCTCAAGCTACGCTTCACGTCCTATTGACTAATGGTAAGTTCCAAACCTCATGTACATGAGCTCCGTCAAGGGATCTGGTTAGAACATGAAGTCAAGATAATAGTAGCAGCTCATGGTCAAGAATGTGATCAACGTCATCCTAGGAGGACGAGTACTCGTCTCACATACAGTAGGACCAATCGAAATAGAAGTAGGACCGATCGAAATAGAAGTCGTGGAAGATCTACAAAGAAAAGGAAAGTATGAGCAAGACAAGGGTTGTAGAGAACCAAATGGAAGGCACCCCTCCCTTGGTATGTCTCAGTAATGTTTGGTCTTTGGCTCAATATATAGGTGAGTCCGCAGAAGGCCGAGAAACTTGTCAGACAACCACCAAGAATATATATATACGAGAAGATTAAGCCAACTGACTGCCAATGGGAGATTCATAATCTTTAAAAGGATATTCAACCTGACAAACAACAGCAAGGCATAGCATTGTAGATAAAGTCAGTGGAAGGCAACGAAGCCATTCATTAATTCCTCCTCTTGGCCTCGTAACCCACTGTAAATATCAATATGCAGAAGCACATCATAGTCGCATGTCAAATAATTTCATCTACAATTAACATGTCAAGAGAAGATTGAAGAAAAAGTTCATTTACTTCAAAGGCTAAAAGGATGAAGCAATTACAGTGTTAGTTTCTATCATATGTCCTCATCATGATTGCCATCATTAACATAAACTCTATCCCATCACTCAGTTGTCAGCTAGATCTGATGAGGTTTATAAGGAACAAGAATTAGGCAAATTTCCCGAGTAAAACACAAAATCTCCAAATATAAATATAAAACAAAATTTTAACTGACGGAAAAAAAACTCATTATAAATAACACTCCCTTTTAAACAGTACACATAAGCACAATTTAGCATAATCATTCACAAATCAAACCCAATTGCACCACATTTGCACCACATTTAAACCTAAACATGGATTAATCACATAAGCACAATTAGAGCACCAACCATTCACCAATCATTCACACCATATATAATATGAAACAATTCATTTATTGATCACAAAATATTGTTTAAAGTACTCAAAGTGCTAGTACAAAGAAGAACTTGAAATTAACACCATTAGCACCAAGTGCATATAAAAAACGTACATAAATCTTGTTCATTAGCAACATATAGATATTACTATTCAGTATCTTCCAACACTATTTTTCTTCTTTTTGTCTTTAACAATTCTTGGTCCATATCTGTTTTGGTTTCACAAAATTCATCATCTAAGTCATTCTCTATTGGAGACTTTATTTCATGAACTCCAATGCACGTGTAATTTACTCCAAAAGTACTTCCTTCTCTACTTGTAGCTTTTATTGTCAATGTGAGTTGCTTTGCCAAACATCCGTCCATAATCCTTTTGAATTCTGTAAATTCAATTTTCTGTATGAAAAAAATAAATATCAGAATGACAGATAAAATAATATTTTATTATTTAAAGCATACCTTTATTTTTTGTAATTTGTCTATCGGGACACCTATAACCTTTTCAGCTTCTTCATTAAAAAATGTAACACATATACTTGTCGTGTCATCAGCTACCTTCAATCTCAAGTAATACCTACACGATAATATATATATATATATATATATATATATTACTTATCTTCAAGATCAAGATAAATATAATAAATGCTTTCAGTTTGATTACCTCTTAAGGACTTCGAGACGGTAAGATGTACATTTCGGACAAAATAATTTACCATCACTCTGTGTTAGTGTTTTGTTACAAATACTACATGCTGTGTACTAAGGATCTTTATTTTTGTTCATATCAATGACACGCATTTTGACTTGATAAATATTTTCCTACATAAGAATGTTAAGATTGAATAAAAATTTATGCATGATATATAAAAAAGATTGAGTTTTATTACCATACCTTTGAAATTTCATTTTTTGTATTTTTCAATAGTTCTTCTATTGTTACAAACTCGTGTTTTGGAGAAATTATGCTTTCCATTTTACTCTCATAGATCCTATCCTTGAGTTCATGTTTGTTTAATTTTTCCCTGCATAAGAAGTAGAAATTAAATGATTATATTGAGATATTATTCAAATTAAATAAAATATGTTCAAAAAATAATTTATACCATTCTTTGTCGTCTATTTTATTGTCATCTATTGATTGCAATTTGATTCTTGTTCTTCCTGTTGTTGTTAGCCCAAAGATTTCTGTACAAATCATTGAGTAAGAAATTTTTGAATAAAAAATATAATTGTAAAGGGAGATATTACCTTGAAATTTATTCGTGCGAATTGTCGATGCCCTTATTATTGGTCTCTCATCTATTGATTTCAGAATTATCGCTCCTTCTTTTAGAACAAACTCCTCCCATAAAGTTAACACGATTTGTTTTGTACAACTGCAAATTTAAATTCAAAGTTAATAATGATAAATAATAAATTTATTATATAATTATTATACATTAATGATTGTTATACTTAGGAGTTGTCTATTAGTGTTAAATTTTGCCTTGGCATTTTTTCCCATCAGATTTTCTTGTAACAGTTGTTGGCTGATCAGATTTAATAACCACTGCGATAATATCTACAATAAAATAAAGATGTCAGTGAAATTATTGAATTCATACAGTTAGTGAGAATAAAAATGAAGTTAATGTGAATTACCTAGTATATCATTTTCTTTCTGTGTGCTTAATATTTCATTTATTGTGATTAACTTCTTGTGTTCATTTTCTTGAGCATCTGACATATCTGAAACTAAATTAACAATTTGAAAAGTTGATATCTCCGTGATTTCTATATTGATGTTCAACACAATGTTGTTTTTCACTGTTCCTTTATTGCAAAGTGGGTTGGCCACTGTTGTAACCAGAAAATAAATGTATATATACGTTTATATATGTACGCATGTGTGCGTCAAAAGCCCATGCTTACGGTGTTGGCTCAGTCCAACCCGTTCTATCCCGCGGAAGCGAGGAGAACCCGCGATAAACCCACGGAGACTATTATAGTCATGTGGTTCCGGGTTTTAATCAATCAACCCAAGCCCTAAGGGTGTGAAGACGTGCTATGCACATTGTTTTGGTACCTCGACGGCGTGTATCACGTCTCGTAGGATCGAAAACTCCTTCCCCGACGGACGAGCGAGGCGCGGAAGACAACGAACAAGGCGAGGAGAAGGCTTTTCCTCTTCCACGTGGAGTCAAGTGCAGAAACGTCGCTGTCGGAGCCGTACGGAGACTTTTAAAAGAAGCGAAGGGGACTGCCCGGGGAGGGGGGAACCCGCCCGGGGTATAAGGCCCCCGGGCGGGTCTCCCCGCGGCTGCGCGCGGGCTGGCAGACCCGCCCGGGGTCTGCCCACCCCGGGCGGGTCCGCCCGGGACCGCGCGCCCCCGGGCGGTCCGCCCGGACCGCGCTCCCCGGGCGGGTCCGCCCGGGGTGCTGCGCCCCCGGGCCGGTCCGCCCGGGGTGTTGCGCATTCGGGTCAGTCTAGTAACTGCCCATTTTTCAAAAAAAATTTGATTTTTTGGAGGGAAAGGAACCCGCCCGGGGTCGCCTTGACCCGCCCGGGTCCCACTTCCCCCGGGCCGGTTCCCTACTTTCTATAAATAGACCCCATGGGTCCCATTGAAAGGGGACGGACGAGGAAGAGGAGGAGAGGTGGACTTGCCTAGACTTCAAGTTCAAGTTGTTCGTTGTTTTTGGTCTGAGTGGGGTAAGTCCCCGGGCCTTGTGTATATGCCCCTACGGGGTATATTTACAATTATGCCCTTCAACGGGTCGTGTTCGTAATGTGTTATGCAACGGAGTGACGGACTTATGCAATTATGTCATTATGTCATTACGATGACAAATTGTAAAAATGTCCTCCTCGAGGTCATGAAAGGCCTAAGTCCTGTAAATTGCAGTTTTACCCTGCAACTTTTGTAATTAGGGGTATGCCCCTACTTCCCGCCATGATGCGGATGTATGTACAGTCGATAATTTGTCGACACCCTCTGTACTCATGCAAAATTATAAGAGCACCTTATTATGCTCGGCACACTTCATTAATGCAATATTGCATATAAACCCTGACTCTCTAAAAACTTGCATACTTACCCCTACTTCCAACCAATTGAACCCGTGAGTGTCTTCTCTAGAACCTCTCGTTGTCGGCTTGGTCTGGGAGTGCTGTTGGCTCAGTCCAGCGCTCGGGGGTCATCTTAAACCTAGGCCTAGGGTTTGGTAAAGTTACCGAAATACCCCTGCGACCTAAGAAGTGATCTAATGGTCTCCTAAACCTTCTGAAAAGGGCCTCAGAGCCTTGGAAGGTTAGTAACCCGGCTTCATGTCTACCCCAGCCCAGAAACTCCTAAATCCCTCTGGTCTGGTTATTTACTAAAATACCCCTAGGTCTAAGACCGCCGCTTAAACCCCAGTGGCCCACTTCAGCGTGTTCAGACAGGGTCCCCGTCAGCTCCCCCGTCCTGTTTTAAGCAAATCTGCCCTATTGGTTAGAGCCTCGAGGAAGAACTTTAAGCCTTCATGTTGTCATTTAATCAAGGGTGTTCGGACATTAAGCCGATGTAAATCAACGTCGACTCCGGTCGGCGGGGAGAGGTCCAGCACTCGAACCTATATCGTCTGATACGACGCGCACCCACGGAACCCTCTCTACGCAGAGGAGTGTTTCTTTTCAAAAAGAACGAAAATCTACCCTTTATCTACGATAAAGGCCGGCCTTTGCGGCCTTTAGATTTTTTTCGTGTCTCACAGACTGGCACGCCCGGTGGGACCCTCCCGCCTTTCTTCTCTTTGACAACAGAAGGCTTGCCCCTCTTTGAGGTTCTTATTGCTCTCCCTCTTACAGGACGAGGGAAGAACGCTTTGCTTGCCAGTTTCAAGCGCTCTGTCACATCACGATCACGACAATGGCAGCGGTGACGTATGGACCGCAGGTGATCGCTACCCACGCCAGGTATGGCTACCTGGCGACGCCGATTGCTTTCGGCGACTTTCCCCCGGTGGTCGGTTCCCCTTTCTTCTTAGGGGTAGTCCCGATCACTGAGGAGGACGCAGTGCCAATTGCTGGCCGGACTGCTCCGGCTAAGAAGACTGCTGCAGAGGGTGCTAGGCCCTCCGTTCGTGCTGTAAGCCGGGTTCACCCGGCTTCGAAGGTGTTCGCCGGGGCTCTGAAGGCGTCAGGCCCTCTGTTCCTGCCATTGGTCGGGCTATTCCGGCCGAGGCAACTACTCTGAAGGGCGTCAGGCCCTCTGTTCCTGCCATTGGTCGGGCTGTTCCGGCCGAGGCAACTGCTCTGAAGGGCGTCAGGCCCTCTGTTCCTGCCATTGGTCGGGCTGTTCCGGCCGAGGCAACTGCTCTGAAGGGCGTCAGGCCCTCTGTTCCTGCCACCGGCCGAGTCCGCCCGGTCCGAAAGATGCCTACCGGGGGTGTTAGGCCCTCTTTATCTGCTGTTGGCCGAGTCAGGTCGGCCGGACAATACAACATGGCTGGGGGTGTCAGGCCCTCGACGAAGCCCACGCCTGGAGATGTCAGGTCTTCAGTCCTTCAAGCTAGCCGAGTGTTCTCGGTCAACCATATTACTGTTGAGACTGCTCCTTCCCGACAGGGACAACGCCGCCCTCGTCGTCGCGGGAGCCGTACTGAGACGGTTGCCCCTGCTCAACGGGGGCAACGCCACGCGAAGAAACAACTTCGGCCCGTGGCCACTACTTCGCGTTCCGGCAAGACTATTCTCGTCGGCGACGTCCGTATCAGGCTCGATGGAGGCGAGCCGATTGTACCTCGGGACCGACACGTCCCCACCATCCCAACCTCCAACCGATTCGAACTCCTTCGGAAGATCCGGGAGGAGGGAGCGAAGGCAAAGAACGTCGCTACGCCCCGGCCCAAGGTGGCGGCCCCCAGAGTCAGGTCTGGGGGCAACCCAACTGAGGAGCGTCAGCTCCACCGAAAGGAGATATGGGTCACCAAGGAGGAGGCCCAGGCAATTAAACGCGCCCGGGCTGAGAAAGGCCCACGCCAGTCTGGGCCGCACTCGGGGCAGGGCCCCTCTATTCATGAGTTAACTAAGCCCTCCTCCTCTCACAAGCCAGGCGCTCGCCGGCAGCGGGGGCAGTGCCGCGCCCCGCCAAAGCCGGTACGTCCGACTTCCCCCTGGGTTACCTCAGACAATTCAAGAGGGGGCAATGCTCGACAGCGTCCGGCCCCTCGAGCATCTGTCTTCGACCGGCTGGGGGACATATCTCCCCCGGTGCGGCATCCGCCGAGGAGGAGGCGGGTAACTCGTGTCGCAGATGACACTGTCAGGGTGTTCACCTGCTACACCTCCTCCACGGACAAGCACACAGAAGCGGCTCAGGGAGACCTCACCCAGCCATTGCAAGCTATGAGGAGGTCGAAGCACGTCTCTCGGGTCGTGGCTCAACTAGACTCAGTTCCTCTAGCAGGAACTTCACAGCCTGACCCTGCACGACAGGAGGAGCGCCAGGATAATGATCATGGCGCTGTCGGGGAGGGCCTTTTCCCTCGCGAGGAAGGTACAACGGAGGGGATTCAAGCTCTCACCCTGGAAGAACTCCGGCGCGAAAACCAGGAGTTGAAAGGTCTGTTGCAAGCACTCCTGCGCGATAAGGAGCCTCCTGCCCAACCCGCTGCAGTACCGGCAAGCGTTGAGCAGCAACCGTCTCCAGCTCCGGCCACTATTAATGGGTCGGCTATGGCGGCCAGACCACCTGTGGCCCTGGAAGTGGAGGTACCTCAGCAGGAGCCTAATACAAGGTTCTCTGCTACTCCTGCCGAAAGTTTGGCGGCTCAGCGGCAGATGATTGAGCGGATTGTAGAAGCAAAGTTCGCTCAGCATGGTGAAGGAGTGGCCACAGTCGATCTGTACAGTGTGCCCTACCCTCTCCATCACCAATTCAAGAAGCTCCCTCCGGACTGCCCCAAGGCCCCGAAGCTGCAAAAGTTTAATGGGCAGGGTTCGCCCCATGAGCACCTGGCTTACTATGTAACCGCCATGGGCGAACTGGCTTTGGACGAGTCCTACCTCTTGCGGTATTTCGCCACTTCTTTGACGGGTTCTGCCTTTCAATGGTATTCCCGTTTGAAGCCCAATTCGGTACCCGATTGGGCAGATATGCAGAAGAAGTTTGTGGACCGGTTCCAAACCGCTGAGCGTAAGGTTTCCTTAGCGGAACTTTGCGCTTTAAAACAAAGAAGGGGTGAGACAGCCCTTGACTTCATCAAGAGGTGGAGGGATGTTAGCATGCACTGTGATAACCCTCCCACGCCGGAGGATGCTATTACCATATGTCGCCGAGGTCTGGCGGCCGAAGTTAGTGAAAAGCTCTTGGGTTCCAGTATCCGGGGCTTTGATCAGCTCAACTCGGTGGTCGCGGAGATCGAAATGTTCTTCGCAGACCATCCGACTCATTCCTCGGCCAAGGGCAAAGCCCCCAAGGACCGCCCAGTTGGGGGAAAAGAAATCAATGCAGTGGATTTCTCCCCGACAAATGGCGAGAAAGGAGGCGCTAAGGGGAAGGGTAATGGCAAAAAGTCGGAGGCCAAGAAGGCTGCTGAAGCCTTGGCGGAGAATATGAAGAAGCCGTACTCCTTCAGGAAAGAGCACACAAAAATGCTCTTTGATTTGTGTATGCAGGAGGAGCTGTTTTCCTTGCCAGAGCCGCGGAGGCCGGCAGAGGTAGACAAGACGGATGACCCCAACTACTGCGTGTACCACCGGAGATTGGGGCATACCATTGCAGAGTGTTATGTCTTTAAAGACATAGCTGAAGACCTTATTCAGAAAGGTCTGATAAATATGCTTGGTCACGCGGTTGAGCCTCCGCAGCCGCACCACTGGAGTCGATCCACTCGATCGGCCAATGTGGTTTATATGGCGGCACCGGTTTCAGCATCGCACGCCGCCGAGGCTGGGTCTTCAAACCAGCAACCTCAAGCCATTCCCGAGTCGTCGTGCTGGCCGGGAGCGGAATACCTTGCTGTAAGAAGGCTCCTCTGGAAAGTCCGCCGGGAAATCCACCAGCTGAGACAAGAACAGCGAGAGTTGCTGCAATTTCTCCATTATTTGGATGATCAGCTCGCTGCTCTTCCCCAAGCCCAGAGTGAACAGCTCGCAAACCTTCATGGAGCAGAGGCAAACCCACTTCCACCTGTCTCACAGAGGTCAGGGTCAAATGGTTGGCTGTCCGAGGACTCATCAAGCTCGTCAGAAGAGGCGGAACCTGCAAAGCCATTTTCTTTTCACCGCGAACAAACTCTACAGATTTTCTTCGCGTGCTGCCGTGCTGAGCTGGTAACCCCGTCAGTGGCAACTAATCACCAGCGACCTGAAGCCCGGTTCTATCAAGATTACTGCCCTTTTCATGAGGCATCGGGTCATATTATTTTCAACTGTCAACCCTTTAAGGACCTTGCAGAAGATTTCATCAGGCGAGGGATAGTTGATATGGGTGATTCCTTAGTGCGCCCTCCACAGCCACATGCGCGTGGGGCGATGACGTTCTCAGTTAATGTCATCCATACGCCGTTGGCATTCAACCTGCCTGACCCTTCTGCTGAAGGGAATGTTTCCCGACAGCCGGGAACCGAGGCCACACTCTGGTACCCAGGACAGCGACCTTCCCATCAGTGTTCTTTTCCCAAGGAGGACACTGAGAAGATATTTGACAAGCTTCTGGAGGATGGGTGGGTGTTGGCATATGGCCCTCCGTCTTATTACAACGAGACGGCCAAGAGTCATCCTCGCTATTGCAAGTATCATGCGAGGGTGTCCCACCCTACTCAACACTGTGAAGATGTTCAAGACTTCATTGAAGCTCTCATTCAGAAAGGGGTTGTGGATACCCAGGGGAATTCTATGACGAGGCTACGCCTCGCAGAAGCCGCCAAGGAGACTCTTCAGCAGGTTCGGCGAGAGAACGAGGCCTTTGCCCGGTTGGCCCGCCCAAGCGAGCCTCAACAAAATGGGGAGTTCCCGTTGCTCGCCAGGGACAAGACTGCTCGTGAGAAGCCTAAGGCTCAGAGCCCGGGAGACTGCGCTGTGCGACGAAGCCCTGGGGCTCAACCCAAACCGAGCCAGCCAGGTGTTGTCATAAGAGGATGTCCTCGGCCAGTTGATAAAGGAAAGGCCAAGGTCCTGAATCCTCAGGGTGAGGCTCCGGCTGGATCAGCCAAGCTACAAAGCCTGGAGAAGCCTCAACCGGCGCAGCCCGTCAAAGGGCCGGCCAAAGCCCCCATGCAGTCCGGTCGCCTTGAGAAGGTTGCCACTAGCTGCCCACAGAGCAATGATAAGGGCAAGCGCAAAGTTCTAGAGGTTGAGCCTAAGACTCAGCCTGGAGCTAAGTCAACAAATCCTCAACCTGCGTCAAAGAAAGAGTCGGCGATTTCGCAAAAATCTTTGGGGCTCCACTTCAGCCAGAGGGAGTTCCAGGAGTTGCCACCAGAAATAGTTGCTCAGGCGATCGAGGCCACTTTCCAACCCTCCCCTGAGGCAGAGGAGTGGACCCGCGTGGGCCCAAGGAAGAGCCGCGAAAGCCAAAGTGCCAGACGGCCAGTGCGACGCGGGAGTCAGAGTGGTGGCGTTAAGCAACCTCGTTCCGCAAAGTCATCTCCTCCTTCTTTAGAAGAGGTCGCTCGCCTTAAGAAGCAAGAAAAGAACCGGAGAAAGAATCTAAAAAGGAGGCTTAAAAAGCAGGCTGAGCAGGTAGTCGCCATGGAGGCCTCCAAACAACTCACTCCAGTGCAACGGCTGCAAAAGCTTATTGACCAACTGGAGGAATACGTGCCACCTTGCCCCACTGGGATGGTCACGTTGGACAAATACATCCCCTGGGAGAAGTTTGGGCATAAGACCCGGCTCCTCAACTGGCTACGGGAGACTCTGCATCGTCTTGAAGCCGGCGAGCGGATTCCAATTCCGGAAGAGCTCTTGCTGTTTTATAAGGACGAAGAGCTTACTATCGAGGCCCTTGACCAGGCGATGCGGGAGTTGTCATGCAACATGGTGGCCATTCCACCCCCGGACAACATAAATACTCCTGGCGGAGAAGGCTGTGCACCCATGGCTACATACCAACGCCGAGCAGGAAGAAGCCGGCGAGCTCGCGGTCGAGGCCGCGGCCGAGGGCGTGAAGTTCCCCTGACCCTTGACCGGGTGATAATGTTCAGAGGAGAACAACCAGGGCCGATCCCTACGCCACAAGTGCGGGGCGTCCCTTTTATTCTGGCATCCTCGGAAGGTGTCGACAGAGCCCCGGAGAACCGAAAGACGGGTGGCGTCCCTTTCGTAATTCCCTCCTCAGAGAGAGAAGAAGCTCCCGCGGATGACTCTCCGTCAACTCCGGCTTCTGAGCAGGCGGGTCCTTCGAACAGTGCCTCGGGAGAAGGTCCCTCGGGTCATGCCGAGCCAGCCGAATCTCAGTCGGCCTCAGATGTGTCTTTGGCACCACTCTTTCAAGAAGGAGCAGAGATGCAAGATGAAGGTCAACGTCCGTTTAAGCGGGAGAAGCCCTATGGAGCTCCGAAGACTCTGGAGGAACTTATCCCCCCATTTGACAAGATCCGCGCTAGGGCGGACCGTAAAATTATTCAACACATGAGCCGGTTCCCAACTAGCATTACTGTATGGGAAGCTATCGCCTGGAGCAAGGATCTCCGAGAAGCTCTGGTAAAGGTGCTCCAAGACCCCGAGGCGTATGAGGCTCATGTGGCAGAGTTGCAAGCCCAAGCATATGAGGCTCTGGCAGCCAATATTGTTTTCACAGACAAGGATATGCTACTGGCTTCCCCTTGCCACAATCGTCCCTTATATATGAAAGGGACAATCAACGGCCATGAGGTGAATCGAATCTTGGTCGATGCAGGGGCCGCAGTAAATATCATGCCATTAAAGACGTTCAAGTCTCTTTATTTGGCACCTTACTTGCAAAAGGTCAACGCTGTCAAGATTTCGGGGTTTAATCAGGGCTCCGAGGAGGCCCTTGGACGTGTCGAGGTGAAGCTTGTGCTGGGCGACTTCACCACCAAGGCGATATTTTACATCATCAACTCTGACACATCCTACAAGATGTTGTTGGGAAGACCCTGGTTGCATGAAAATTGGGTCGTCCCATCAACATTGCACCAATGCCTTAAATATTCAAAAGGGGGAAAGCAGTATACAGTCTTTGCAGACCAGGCTCCTTTTCACCCCAATGAATGCCACCTGGCGGATGCCTCCCTGTACTTCGGGGAACCCACTATTTCAATCCCCGATAAAGTCCAAGACAAGGGAAGCAGAAGGTCGAACCTGAACCAGAAGGAAGCCAACTCTTCACGGTCAATCGTGAGATGTTAAAGCTCCACCAGTTGAGTCTCAAGCCTGCGTCGAAGCCTACGCAAGCAGAAAGAGGCAAGATTGACTTTGAGGCCAACCTCATCAGTCAAGCTATCAACTGCAGTGTACCTCTGCCCCCAAATTGCATTCAACTTCCCTTTGTTAAGGAAGAGCACGGGGTGGAAGAATTGAAGACCTTTGTAGTTTCTTACATACGCAAAGGTCGAAGGAGAGACCGTCACCCGGTTCAGCCGATTGTCTTCTACAGAGGGGACCAAATACCGCCAAGTCCGCCGGAGGACGACTTCGGGTGGGCATCGCCAGCTGACAAGGTGTCAGAGCCTATCCAGGCCATGGCTCATATGCCTGCCCGGCTCAAGCACATGTGCATGAAGCAGGGGATTCCACAGCAGCAAACTTCTGCGCAGAAAACATATTTTTCTAATCTCTGGAATCCTCCACATGTCAGGGGGCAACCTCCATTTTCTCACAAAGACACCCGAGGATTGGGCTATGAGCAGGAGCCAGAATTCCGGGTCCATTATGCTATTAATGCCATAGGGCTCTTATCATCCTCTCGTGAGGAGGCCCGAAAGGAGCCTGCGGCTGAAGAACTCTATCAGGAGTCTATAGAAGCCATGGCGTCTCCTCCGTCAGTGTCCGGCGAGGATTCGCAGACAGGAGAAATCTCCTCAACTCTACTGGCGACTTGGTGATACCAGAGGAGTTTGAGATCTGCGAGATCAGCCCTGACGAAGCTGAAGACTTCGTTGACCTCCAACCAGCTCCACCTGAGCTCGAAGACGGTGGTCAAGCAACTGTTGATGAGTTGGTCGAGGTCAACCTTGGCACTCATGGCGAACATAAGCCCACCTTTGTAAGTGCCCTCCTTAGTGGGGAAGAACGACAGGCATACCAGCAACTCTTGAATGAATTCAGAGACTGCTTTGCCTGGACGTACAAAGAGATGCCGGGCCTTGATCCATCCGTGGCAGAACATGAACTGGCGATACTCCCGACAGCCAAGCCAGTTAAGCAAGCCCAGAGACGCATGCGCCATGAACTGGAGGTGAAGGTGAATGCGGAGGTCGACAAAATGTTAGACGTGGACTTTATAGAGCCATGCAGGTACCCTGTGTGGCTCGCCAATATAGTCCCCGTCAAAAAGAAGAACGGCCAAGTCCGGGTCTGCATCGACTTTCGGGATCTGAATAAAGCCTGTCCAAAGGACGACTTCCCGGTCCCGATCATCGAGACGATGGTGGATATGACTACTGGTCATGAGGCCCTGTCTTTTATGGACGGGTCATCTGGTTACAACCAAATCCGTATGGCTGTCAAAGACAAGGATCATACGGCTTTCAGAACCCCAAAAGGCATCTTCAGCTACAAGAGAATGCCATTTGGCTTGAAAAACGCCGGTGCCACATATCAAAGGGCAATGACCAAAATCTTTAATGAGATGCTGCACAATGTTGTCGAATGTTATGTCGACGACCTGGTCGTTAAGTCCAAAAGGCGAGCTAATCACTTAGCCGACCTACGTCGGGTCTTCGAGCGGCTTCGACAATATCAGCTCAAGATGAATCCGATGAAATGCGCCTTTGGAGTCTCCAGCGGCAAGTTCCTCGGTTTTATCGTCAGATACCGAGGGATAGAGATAGATCCTGACAAAATCAGGGCTATCAATGAGCTCCCTCCACCCAGGAACATAACGGAGCTCAGATCTCTGCAGGGAAGGCTCGCTTATATCAGGCGATTCATCTCTAACCTCTCAGGAAGGTGCATGCCCTTCGGCAAATTGATGAAAAAAGGAGCACCCTTTATCTGGGACGAGAGCTGTCAAAAGGCTTTCGAACAACTCAAGGAGTATCTCTTGACTCCACCAGTCTTAGGGGCACCTGTCAGAGGAAAGCCTCTCATTCTTTACATCGCAGCCATGGAGGCTTCCCTTGGGGCTCTCCTGGCCCAAATTAATGAGGAGGGTAAAGAGCAGCCACTATATTATCTCAGCAGGAAGCTGATCGGCCCCGAGTGTCGGTACTCACCTATGGAGAAAATGTGCCTTGCTTTGGTGTTCGCTGTCAAAAAGTTACGGCACTATCTGTTAGCGCACCGAGTGGAGCTCATCTCTAAATGGGACCCGCTCAAGTACCTACTCAGTCAACCTGTCCTCTCTGGAAGGTTAGGGAAATGGGCTCTTATCTTGATGGAGTTCGACATTACATTCGTCCCACGCAAGGCGATCAAGGGACAAGGGATGGCTGATTTTCTTGCTGCACACCCTGTGCCGGCGGAGTCGTTCCTCAACTTCGAACTACCAGACGAGGAGAAGCTGATGCAACCACCTGATGCTGAAGAGGGTGCAGATGTCTCACTCCATCCTGAACAAGAGGTGTTGTCTCTCGGCACACCATGTTGGGAGTTGTATTTTGACGGTGCATCTAGGACCGTTAAGAAGACAGGCGGCCTCGTAAGCTCTGTAGCCGGCGCCGGCATAGTCTTCGTATCCCCTCAAGGGGGTATACTTCATCATTCCTGCGCTCTCATGAAGTCATTGACTAATAATGAGGCGGAATATGAAGCATTAATCATTGGGCTACAGCTAGCGCTGGAAATGGAGCTCAAATGTATTAAAGTGTACGGGGATTCTCAGCTCATTGTCCGTCAAGTCCTCGGTGATTATGATGTGCGGAAAAAGGAGTTGATCCCTTACTTTGAGGCCGTTATGAGGCTTAAAGAAAAGTTCTATCTCTTTGAGATAAGCCATGTGCCGAGGAGTGGTAATTCTCAGGCAGATGCGTTGGCAAAGTTAGCAGCCGCGTTGAAGCTTCCACCTGACGGTGAATTGAATATTACAGTCAGGCACAGAAGGCTCATGCCCAGCATGCTTGATGAAGAATCGGGCCTCACCATTTATGAGGTTCACCACCTCGAAGAGGGAAATGATCCAGAGGAAGAAGATTGGCGCGAGCCAATTATACAAATCAAGAACGGGCAGTTTCCTCCGGAACGAGCTCGAAGGGTGCAGTTGCTTAGAAGGGCTGCGTCATATCGGTTGCTTGATGGTATTCTCTTCAGGCTCGCCCAGGAAAAGGACCACCCGGTGCTCTTGCGATGTCTCTCACTTAAGGAAGCCAGGACCGTCATGCGGGAGGTCCACTCTGGGTTGTGCGGGGCTCACCAGGCCGGGACGAAGATGAAGATGAATATCAAACTTAAGGGCTTCTATTGGCCTACTATGTACGAGGACTGTAACCAATACGCTCGCACCTGTCACCAGTGCCAAGCTTTTGGGCCAATCCCTCGGAGGCCTCCAAGTTCTTTACACCCAACGGCTCCTACATGGCCGTTTGCAGAATGGGGCATGGATATAGTGGGACCATTCCCTCCATCCTCTCAAGGGCATAAATTCATTCTAGCAGCCACAGATTATTTTTCTCGCTGGGCTGAGGCTATTCCTCTGCGAGAGGTTACAGGTGAGGCAGTGGCTCGCTTCGTAAGATATCATATTATATACAGATTCGGAGTCCCTAGCCGAATTATTTCAGACAATGGGACGCCCTTCAGAAACAAGACAGTGTATGCACTGGCGGCCAAATTCCACATTGATTGGAGAACCTCCTCGGTTTATAACCCTCAGGCTAATGGTTTAGCGGAGGCTTTCAACAAAACACTTTGCAAGTTGATGGCAAAGATTATAAATGGCCGAAAAAGGGATTGGAGCGAAAAAGTCCACGAAGCCCTCTGGGCCTATCGGACTGTTTATAAAACCCCTACGGGGTGTTCCCCATTTTCACTGGTGTACGGGGCTGAGGCAATCACCCCTGTAGAGATTGAGCTGGCTTCATATCGAGTGGCAGTTCAGGCAGGCCTACCCGGCCAGGAGCAGTCTGAAGTCGAAAGGAGGCTGGAGGAATTATCCTCTTTAGAAGGCAAAAGACTTCAAGCCTATCAGCATTTGCAGATCTACCAAGCTCGCATGGCGCGTGCTTACGACAAGTTAGTCAAGCACCGGGCATTCAAGAAAGGCGACTTGGTCATGCTTAAAGAAAAAGAAGTCATTGCCGGCAAGCCAAGCGGGAAACTCCAACCCAATTGGCGGGGGCCTTACATCATCCAGAAGGTCTTCGAAGGCGGGGCTTACACGGTGGTGGACCACAAAGGCAACAGCCCGTTCCCTCCTCTCAATGGCAAGCACATGAAGCTCTACCATGCGCCACCGCAAGAGTTTCCACAGCAGTCCTCACAGGACAGTACCTCTCGTCAGTGAAGGTTCAAAAAAAAAAAAAACAAAAAAAAAGGGGTTAAAAATACTGATACCCCGGCGGACTCAGTCAGCCTTCAACGGTTGGCTGAGGGTAAAAAGGCCACAGACCCGGTCGAGGTGAAAACCCGAAAGGGCGCCTCGGGCAAAAATGGGCAACCCCTCGGTGTGAAAACCCGAAAGGGCGCACCGGAAAAAGCTAAAGGGGGCCAACCTCGGCGAAAACCCGAAAGGGCGGTGAGGTTGGTAATGTGAAAGAAAATTTTTTTCCTCTCTCTGTCTATTCTATGGGTGGCTCTAAGTCAATGACTCCACCCCATCTCCACCAAAACATCATATTGATGTCATGGCTAGACCTTACATGTCATTCTATGACACCTAGTCCTACCAACATTTTGAGGTTGTCATATTTTGTCCCATCGGGCATGGCCTCAGTATGCTCTCTCGAGCTGCCAACCGATGTCGTCTTTTGACTCCCTTTTGTCCCATCGGGCATGGCCTCAGTATGCTCTTTCGAGCTGCCAACCGATGTCGTCTTTTGACTCCCTTTTGTCCCATCGGGCATGGCCTCAGTATGCTCTCTCGAGCTGCCAACCGATGTCGTCTTTTGACTCCCTTTTGTCCCATCGGGCATATAGTACCATCGGGCAGGCCTCAGTATGCTCTCTCGAGCTGCCAACCGATGTCGTCTTTTGACTCTTCTTTGTCCCATCGGGCATGGCCTCAGTATGCTCTCTCGAGCTGCCAACCGATGTCGTCTTTTGACTCCTTTTTGTCCCATCGGGCATGGCCTCAGTATGCTCTCTCGAGCTGCCAACCGATGTCGTCTTTTGACTCTTCTTTGTCTCACCGGGTTTGGTCTCAGTATGCCCTCTCGGGCTACCAACCCATTTCACCTTTCGGCTCGTAGATTTGACTCATTCGTCCCACCTGGGCTGTCAAATCTACCCATTTGTCCCACTTGTGTGGCATATACGTCCCTACGGGAATGCCACTTTCTCCTCGCCCCCTGGGCGTTATAGGGTCAAAAAAAAAAATGGGGTTAAAAATATTGAGGCCCCAGCGGACTTGATTGTTTCTGTTAGAGGGAACAATCAAGGGTAAAAAGGCTTTAACCCAGCTAGGGTGAAAACCCGAAAGGGCGCCCTAGGCAAAAATGGGTACCCCTCAGTGTGAAAACCCGCAAGGGCGCACTGGAAAAAGCTAAAGGGGGCTGGTCCTGGCGAAAACCCGAAAGGGCGGTAGGACCGGTAAAGTGAAAAAAAAATAAAAAAATAAAAAAAAGAGGTGAAGACATACATACAGAAGGATGGGAGCAAAATCAGCTACGCTAAAGCTCTGTCTTTCATTTGCCAATGTCAATAATGGAGCCCGAGACAAGCCCTCGGGGAAGATGTACATGGCTGGGGTCTGAATGCAGCCCCACACAAAAAAAAAGAGGAACAAGAAGCCATCAAAGCCCGAGATCAGCCCGCAGGCCGGCAAGAAGAGTCTCCTGCTGTGTCAACGCCTCCCTGACTCCTCCGAGCTCGTGCTGGAACTCCTCTTCCTTCACTCTCAGGAGGTCTTGAGCATCCCGGGCCTCTCGGAGCCGTCGCTGCAGAGCCTCCAACTCCTGCTCCAGCCCGTCCACGTGCGAAGAAGCCACCCGAGACTGCTCCTGAGCTGCCGTCGCCTGCACGGATAGGTGTTCTTGTCTGCTGCGAAGCTCAGATGCTGTCTCCTCTGCCTGCTGAATCAGAGCCTGTAGCTGTAGCCGTCTCGCCTCAGTTGCGTGGCGGCGGGCAAACTCAGCCCATGCATGCTCTAGCCGGGGCATCCACGTATCTCGGGAAAATCCAAATGCGTGATATCCTCGGGTGGAGTTGGCTAAATGCTCCCTCATGACCTCAACTGAGGGAAGCGGGGTCGTCTGCAAGAGGAGCTCGAGGTTTTCAATCAGCCCCGCTTCTAAAGCACTGCCTTGGGGAGCCACCAGAAGCTGAGGTCCCTCTGGCCAGTCTATGCTCAAAGCTGGGAAATCTGCTGGCAAAGACGGGGTATCCTCCCCAGCACCTGAAAAGACAGTTAAGAGGGAACAATGCATTAGCCTCCACAAAAAAAAAAAGAGGAACAATGAATGGCCCCTCAGGAAGGCCAAGCAAATAGCTAACCTGAGGAAACTTCCGGGGCCGTGTCTGAGACGACCTCTGGTGTAGCATGATCATTAGAGGTCAGCATACTCCCTGCCCCCAGAGGCGGATCGCCGGTCACAGGCATGGACGGCCCTGCCTCCTGCGAAGGCACAACTGAGTCCTCAGAAGCCGCCTCAAGGCTCTCCTCCCCCACTGAGGAAGTCAGTGCAGCATCACCTGTATCTGTGTGGCATAAGGGGCAGAAAGGTCATCAATAAGACACCAACATGAAAATACACAGGGAGGCTGAAGCTTCAATGCTGATTATACCTGACAATAGGGGTGTCGCGTCATCTGGCCCCACTGTCTGATCACCCTCCTGGACAGTGGCCGGCGAACTCTCTTGTAAGGGAACCGTCTCCGGAGCAAGCAGGGGAGTGGATGCAACCACAGAAGTGCCAGCTGCTATTTAGGCAAAAGTGTGGTTAGCTCTATGACTGAGTTTAACCAAACAAAAGGCAAATACGAGGCAGACCGAAGACACACCAGTAATGTCTCTGCCTGTGTCCTCGGCCCGTCCACCAGTGGAAGATAGCAGGCTTGGGGCGAAATCAGGAACCCCAGCATGGTAAACCCCGGCGGCTGAGACTGGGACGCTTGGGGCCCCAATAGAAACTTCTGGGTCAACATCATAGGCCGGAAGCTCAGGGCCAGCCCCAGAGGAGGAGATCAACTTAGCCAGCTCGGCTGTGGAGTTGGCTAACTCAGTGGCTGCACAGAAAGACTGTCAGAGGTTGCAGTGACAAAAGTAATTGTCAACTCCAAAGAGGGTCAATTGAGTTTCTTGGTATACCAGAAACAATGCCCAGGTCGCCTCCCTCAGAGGAGCTCAAGGACGAAAGGGAAGGAGCTGTCTCTGTCTCAGAACCAGTGCTGGAGCTGCTATTACTCAAAGAGGTGCTGGAATCCGAAGATGTGTCAGTCCCTTCTTTCTCTCTGGGAGCATAGTGCTCCCTCTGAGGCTCTGTGTAAAAGAGAAAACAGAGTCAGTTAAAAAAAATAACACCTCACTTGATTCAATGAGTAAACAAGGAGGAACTATGAATTTCAAATTCACCTGGAATGGGAGAAGGTCTGCTCTCTCCAGTCTGGCCAGCCATACCAGCGGAAGGACAATCCCCTAAGGGGTGGTCCAAGTCCTCCAGCTCCAATGTCAGATCCTCTGGGACATCTGCATCTGGTATAATTGGCGGAGTCTTATTCGCAGGCCCTGGCGAAAACTGCCCTAGTAGTCTCATCTCTGGGGGAGCTACACACAAGACACTCCTTCAGTAAAACAGAGGCACAATTACAAAACTATACATAAAGGGGTTCATAGTTTCCAACTCACTCAAAGGAGCTCCGTCCCTGGCAGGGGTGGTATCCACCCGAAGGCGTGATGAAGGCTGAATCTCAGCTCCTAAGCCCCCACTATGCCGCCGTTTCGCCGCCGGACTATTATCCACGGGAGGGTGAGCGGGGAGAACATCCTCTGAAGGTGGAGCGTCGGCAACCTCAGCAATTCCTACAATGGAAGTATGGCAATCAGCAGTTGACAGCTCCAGAACATTTATATCTTATTATAGTGATAATAAATGCAGACGGAGAATTAGAAGGTTCATACCTACCGCCCCTGCATCAAGACTAGGGCGGGTAATCAGCTGATTCGGGTCAATCCGGAGAGCTCTAGCGGCCTGCTCCACGGCGTCCCTCAGTGCCTGAGGTGTAGAAGCCACCTCCAAAGCCGGAATATGGGCTAGCAAGCCTGCACAGCCCACGGCATTGATCACATGGGCCTTCCAGAAAGCGAAGGCCGTGCCCACCAGTGCTCCCTCCGGGATGGACTCCGACAGCTGAGAGTCGTGGGTCAGACCACAGGAGGCCCTCAAGTCTCCCCACCAGGAGTAGCCCGGAGTAGGGCCAGAAGCGCCTTTGCGGCGCGAACTCAAAGTAGAGGCCTCCTCAGACGTCGACCTCAGGGGCCGCAACGCCCCCGTATACTGACTCCTGTCAATGGGCAATGAATGCCCCTGCTCCCGCCATCGACTCTCGATGTCTCGAACCACTGCAGCCAAGCTGGAAAAATGAGCCCTGACGAAGCCGGGATCAAGGAAAAGAGGAGGCAGGTCCTCCCTCTTCAGGCGCTTCTCCTCTGCTGCCCTGATAGTGTCTGCCCGCTCTCTGAAGATGTTGCTGGCTTTAAACCACCAGCGGGCATAGTGAATGTCAAAATGTCCCACCCGGGCCTGGGCCGGAAGAGGGATATGCTCCCTCACGCTGCGGTAAAGAAAGTCCTGCCAGCATGCGGCAACCAAATGCACGTCCTTCTGCTTGTATTGCCTCGATGTCAGAGGTAAATCAACATTGGGTGGAACCGCCTGGTCATAGCCAAAGTTGCGGGCAAATCTGTGCGGGTAGTACGGCTCCAGAACCACTGTGTAAGAGCGCCGGTAAACCAGCACGCTAGGTCGTATACACACGACCCACTCCCCAAAGGCATGTGGGGAAACAATGCCCTTTGAGGACACTTTGCAGACCACTGAGTCTCCATGTCCCTCCAGATACGGGCGATAAGAACGGGAGCTGTGGTCAAACTCCAAGCTCTCTCCCCTCCTCGTATGAAGGAAGGAAAGTGCTCGCCGGGCACCTGCAAGCTGTGTCACGGCATCCTGATCCTGGTGACCAGCAAAGGCAAAGATAAGCGGAGCCTTTATATTCGGAATGGAGGACCGCTGGGACAGCTCTGGAAGAAGTAGTCCTGCCCAAGCACTCAAATAATGAGTGGGCAGCAAAAGCTTCTTATCTCGCGGGCTGGCATGCGAACTCAAGGCACCCAAGCAGTGGTAGATGTTCGCCAAGGCAGCAGGGGCAAGGGCCAGCCGACGTCCACATGCAAGCAGGCACGCAGGATAGATCACCTCGACCCGGAGCAGCTCCTCTTCCCCATGTGGGAAGACAAAGGTAGACAGCCAGTAAGCTAAATATGCGGCCAAGTACGTCAGTGTAGGTAGCTTCCTGGAATTCCAACCTTGTGCTGGAGCTGGCAAGTGCCGAGGGTTGGATGCAAACTTTATGAGGACCTCTTTACATTGGTCCCAAGTGGCGCCGAACGAAGGGAATTCCTCGTAGAAACAGTACGGCCCGCTGTAGAAGTACATAATCCAGGCGTTAAGAGTAACCCTGGGTGTCCTGGCAGTCTTCTCCTTGCCCACCAGGGCCAAATCTCTCCAAGTCTTCATCAGATAACGGAGGCAGTAAGGTAAAAGATAGTGGCCCGCCCCATCTGAACTGTAAAGGTGGGCGTCATCGAGGCACAGCTCCTCGTAAGCCTGTCCGCTGATCGGCAGGCCCGAAATCCGGTGAAAAGACCACAAATCCAGAGAGGTCTCTCCCTCAGCGGTGACCAGTGTGTTCCAGCGCCTATTCCACCTCTCTACCATAGCCTTGGAGCAATCCTGCGTGACAAGGGTATGAATACAAGGCTGCAGTAACCGCGTGACGAATCCCGGCTCTATCCAGAGTGTCACCGTGCACAGTCAGTATCCCCCAGAGCCACTCACCTGCACCTCTGTGGAAGCAATGGGAGGGGACGACGGACCAACTCCCGTACCAGCTAGGAACCCTCAGTGAAAGGATTCCTTCCAACATGCAAAGATGGTCATAGCCGTCATGGGCAAAACGGCTTTCGGAGGGAGCCAGATATAGCCCGTCAATCACTACATCGACGGCCTTATGATGCCCCGCCAAGTGCCACACTGCAGGGGAAGAAGGTGTCGACCTGACCACAGCAGCATCCAGGTCCTGGTAGAATCCGAGCCATTTGCTGTCGGGAAACTGGGGCTGCCGCGTAAATCCCCCGGGAAAGCTGGCATATGAATATGTGCAGGTACCTCTCATGCTGTCCCTGCCAGCTAAAATAGCCCCTTCCAGTCGTCGCCGCTGCTCTGGGAGAGAAGGGTCGTCACTATCAAGTCCCGGTGGAATGTAGCTCTGCAAGAAGGCAATCAGATGCCGGTCCACCGGATAGTGAGATGAATATCCCCCAGAACGGTCGTATGCATAAAGTCCGCCTCGGTAGTTGATCCGAGAAGCCTCGACTAAGCCCTCGCCGACAGGGATATCCTCCGTTGGGCCTTCAGCGATCCAAGATGTGCCTTGATCAAGTGCGTCGGAACTGTCAGAGACGACGCGGCGAGGAGGCAAAGGTGGCATGGACTTGTCAGTCCGTTGCACGTAATGCTCATTATGGCCAGCCGCCCTCGACCCCCGTGCGGCAGCACGACTCCTGCTTGGACGAGCCATGTCTGTGGAGTTTTCAAGAAAAAAAAATGCATTAGAGATCATGCTGAAAAATATCTCGATGCAGGAGCTATGCTCCAAGCCCAAGTCCCTCAGCGGACGTGTTACAACATTTATGTAAGTGCACGGGCCATCCGCCCCTGCCTCCGGCTGTCTCGGATGTCCCGTGGGGGGCACTTGTTGTAACCAGAAAATAAATGTATATATACGTTTATATATGTACGCATGTGTGCGTCAAAAGCCCATGCTTACGGTGTTGGCTCAGTCCAACCCGTTCTATCCCGCGGAAGCGAGGAGAACCCGCGATAAACCCACGGAGACTATTATAGTCATGTGGTTCCGGGTTTTAATCAATCAACCCAAGCCCTAAGGGTGTGAAGACGTGCTATGCACATTGTTTTGGTACCTCGACGGCGTGTATCACGTCTCGTAGGATCGAAAACTCCTTCCCCGACGGACGAGCGAGGCGCGGAAGACAACGAACAAGGCGAGGAGAAGGCTTTTCCTCTTCCACGTGGAGTCAAGTGCAGAAACGTCGCTGTCGGAGCCGTACGGAGACTTTTAAAAGAAGCGAAGGGGACTGCCCGGGGAGGGGGGAACCCGCCCGGGGTATAAGGCCCCCGGGCGGGTCTCCCCGCGGCTGCGCGCGGGCTGGCAGACCCGCCCGGGGTCTGCCCACCCCGGGCGGGTCTGCCCGGGACCGCGCGCCCCCGGGCGGGTCCGCCCGGGACCGCGCGCCCCCGGGCGGGTCCGCCGGGTGCTGCGCCCCCGGGCGGGTCCGCCCGGGACCATACGCCCCCGGGCGGGTCCGCCCGGGACCGCGCGCCCCCGGGCGGGTCCGCCCGGGGTGCTGCGCCCCCGGGCCGGTCCGCCCGGGGTGTTGCGCATTTGGGTCAGTCTAGTAACTGCCCATTTTTCAAAAAAAATTTGATTTTTTGGAGGGAAAGGAACCCGCCCGGGGTCGCCTTGACCCGCCCGGGTCCCACTTCCCCCGGGCCGGTTCCCTACTTTCTATAAATAGACCCCATGGGTCCCATTGAAGAGGGACGGAGGGAGAGGAGGAGAGGTGGACTTGCCTAGACTTCAAGTTCAAGTGGTTCGTTATTTTTGGTCTGAGTGGGGTAAGTCCCCGGGCCTTGTGTATATGCCCCTGCGGGGTATATTTACAATTATGCCCTTCAATGGGTCGTGTTCGTAATGTGTTATGCAACGGAGTGACGGACTTATGCAATTATGTCATTATGTCATTACGATGACAAATTGTAAAAATGTCCTCCTCGAGGTCATGAAAGGCCTAAGTCCTGTAAATTGCAGTTTTACCCTGCAACTTTTGTAATTAGGGGTATGCCCCTACTTCCCGCCATGATGCGGATGTATGTACAGTCGATAATTTGTCGACACCCTCTGTACTCATGCAAAATTATAAGAGCACCTTATTATGCTCGGCACACTTCATTAATGCAATATTGCATATAAACCCTGACTCTCTAAAAACTTGCATACTTACCCCTACTTCCAACCAATTGAACCCGTGAGTGTCTTCTCTAGAACCTCTCGTTGTCGGCTTGGTCTGGGAGTGCTGTTGGCTCAGTCCAGCGCTCGGGGGTCATCTTAAACCTAGGCCTAGGGTTTGGTAAAGTTACCGAAATACCCCTGCGACCTAAGAAGTGATCTAATGGTCTCCCAAACCTTCTGAAAAGGGCCTCAGAGCCTTGGAAGGTTAGTAACCCGGCTTCATGTCTACCCCAGCCCAGAAACTCCTAAATCCCTCTGGTCTGGTTATTTACTAAAATACCCCTAGGTCTAAGACCGCTGCTTAAACCCCAGTGGCCCACTTCAGCGTGTTCAGACAGGGTCCCCGTCAGCTCCCCCGTCCTGTTTTAAGCAAACCTGCCCTATTGGTTAGAGCCTCGAGGAAGAACTTTAAGCCTTCATGTTGTCATTTAATCAAGGGTGTTCGGACATTAAGCCGATGTAAATCAACGTCGACTCCGGTCGGCGGGGAGAGGTCCAGCACTCGAACCTATATCGTCTGATACGACGCGCACCCACGGAACCCTCTCTACGCAGAGGAGTGTTTCTTTTCAAAAAGAACGAAAATCTACCCTTTATCTACGATAAAGGCCGGCCTTTGCGGCCTTTAGATTTTTTCCGTGTCTCACAGCCACTTTGATTAACCCATTTGATATTTTGTAATAATGGTCTTCAGCCAATAAAGAATCAAATTTTGTTATGCTCTCTAAAAACATTGTTGCTTGCATGATTGTACCCCATAAGGAAAAAAATGATGACAATGTAAGTAAATTATTGGGATATGTACAATAATTTTTGGATATGTATACTTAGAAAGAATTAAATCTATGCAATGAATAATATATCATTACCTTTTCATCACAGAGATAGATGTTTTTGACTGCTCCAGGCGATCCATTCCTCGTATAATGATGTGACTTATCTTTCTTGAGGAGTTTACATTTTATTGTCCAATCTTTCATATCTGTTACGAATTCTGACAAAAACATCCACTTGCTATCCATGTTCCTGCATGTGCATTGTTGAGATTGAGATAAAAATTATATTGAAAGGTAAATATAACCATAATATAAGTTAAAGTGAATACCTCATGACATGTAGTCATAGATCTCAGTGAAAACGATATTCTTTGTATATTCATTGTCATCTTCATAATTGTGACTATTAGATGGTTTTATAAGAAATTTTGTTGTTGCCCTTGATATCCCTCTTGACATGGCAACATAGAGTTGTCCATGTGAGAAAACTGACTCTGACAAATAGATACCCACATTTGGTATTGTTTGACCTTGTGCTTTATTTATTGTCATAGAGAAAGCTAATCTGATAGGAAACTGTTTACGCTTAAAAGAAAAAGGGTATTTTATCATTTTCAGCTCGATATAGAGGTATTCTTGGAAGTAGAACACTTGTCTAGAAAATTGTCCAACTACTATTTTTGCTCGAATAACATTTCTCTGGAAATCAATGCACACAAGTCTTGTCCCATTGCATAGTCCATTAGCTGGATCTAAATTTCTGAGAAGCATTATTGGACAATGAATCTTCAATATCAATTTGTGTGGTGGCATCCTATTTGGTGTAAGATTGTTCAGAAATTCGACCTGGTAGCTGTTGTTTGTTTCATCCATTGCACTGTCAAAACTGTAATAGCTGTATTCATTTCCTGGGAACTTCTTGATAATTATTTCATTTAATTCATCAACATAGTCATTCTTAGTGGCTAAAATAGCTCGGTCTGTGATGTAATTTGAATAGTGCCCTCTTTGCATCATCTGCGGGAATATGACATCAATTAACCTTTGCTTCGATGTTTCTTCTGTGTCATACTTAATGAGCATATCTTTTGGAATTGTTATCATATCTTCATCATTTGTTGGCTCCACTCCATCTCCAATTCGCAGTAAAAAATTCGTAAATTCTGAGTCATTTATTGCCCTCATATTCTTTTTAAGTTGAAATATCTTTGTGATAGGCCATAGATACGAAGTGACAAGACATACTTCTATCATTTTCTTTCTAGTTCCTTTAGGGACAACTAGAAGAACTTGTCTATAGTCTCCTCCAAACACTACAACTTTGCCACCAAATGGTAATCCTGAGTCCATTATATCTTGTATTGTTCGATCAAGAGTTTCAATTGCTAATTTTGTTGACATTGGAGCTTCATCCCATATAATCAACTTTGATTCTCGTATAAGATCTGCGAGACCGCTTTGTTTTTTATACCACATATTGATGAGTGATTCAGTTCAAGTGGTATTTTGAATCTTGAATGAGCAGTGCGTCCTCCTGGTATGATTGATGCAGCCACTCCACAAGTTGTTGTGGCTAATGCTATGTTGCCATTTAATCTAATCCGTGCAAGAAGTGCTTTGTATAAAAAAGTCTTACCAGTTCCGCCCGGACCATCCACGAAGAAAATAGCCCCTTGTTGTTTATGTACATGATCCATTATTGTCTCGAAAGCTTGTCTTTGCTCTTCGTTCAACAACTCATGTGCATTGATATCTTGTATTGGTGTGACAATTGACATTTCATCAAGGATTTCTTTGGACTGTGCACAGTATTCATCCATTGTAATATACATGTTGGGTATATTCTCGATATTCTTACACATGCCTTCCAATAAAGATTTTATGTCTTTGAATGTTGCAAACGATTGTTGTACCACAGTTAATTTTCCGTCTCTTGCATAATCTTCAGACATGTGCTTGATGAACTTATTCTATAACATAGTGGGATCATTTGGCTCACAATATGCTAGTATTGTAGCAAACAATCTTCGTAGAGAGATGGCATTTGATAATGTGTAGCTTCTTCGAGAGAACTGAAAACTCCATTGTCACATTCAAGTAATCCACGCTTTTGAGCAGCCTCTCTAAAGGTTGAATATGTTATACCATTGACAGTGCACAAATCTTCGTATGATGTGGGGCCACCAACATGATTTAAAAGAATCCTTAAGATGTGCCTCTCCTTCTGCTAGATTTGTTGCATTTACCCTACCGTATTACTTGCTTTTGCTTTCTTTTTGTCCAAGATAACTTTTGTTTGTTCCATACATAATATTCTGGAATTCTCTATAGAGTAATTTTCTTGCTTCTTCATCGTAGCATTCCTCTTGAAAAACTCAATAAGCATAGTCTTTGTAGCACGGTCTTCTGATAAAATCTGAGTTAAATCGTTATTATTTTTATAAGAGACCAATTGTTTGTCTGAGAGATGTATTTGTAATGATATGACTGACGGATACATCTCATTAAGTGAAAATTGATAAATTCTCCACATGGCCTCTGGTGGTGATATCCATCTTCCATCTTGGAAATTTCTTATCTCATCCACAGTCTTTCTTTCATCTTCAGGATGTATAAACACCGAAACACGATCATGACCTTTATACACATACTTATAGAGAAACTTTACAGCTGTTATGCAAGAACATATTTCGACATTGATGTGACAATTGTATCTCTCAATAAGTATTCGTTGTAGGGCACAACCCACCGATTGTCTAAGATTTGATTTCTTACATTTGCTTGGCGGCCATTATTTCTTCTGCGATACAATGGATAAGAATTCCTCCCTTGCATCGATCTTTCACAAAATGAACGAGGATAATGGCATTTGCATTTTCCTTTCTTCATACAGGGAGAAGAAGGTCTTAGATTCCCACATGGACCATGCATCATGTGTTTTAAAACCATTTCATATAGCAATGGATCAAGGTTATGATCCGGTATTTCTGCACTGACTATCTTGTCATATGCTTCTGGTGAGAGAATCTTATCATCTTGCTTGAAAATGACTAAAAAGTGAGCGTGTGGTAGTCCCCTTTTTTGGAACTCAATCACATGAACATGAGCAGCTACTTTGCCAAATATTTCATCTTTGAATAATTTTTTCTTCAAATCTTGCAACTTTGATCTAAATATGCGTGATGTTATGTCTGGTCTATTGAATGAACTTTCCCATGGTTGAAGTTGTGCTTTGATCTCGTCCCATTCTGGATTGCAGGTTATAGTCAAGAAGATATCTGGCTTCCCAAAACGATGGACTAAAGCCATCGCATTCAAGTAACGTTTTTGCATATCTCGTGGTCCTCCAATAAAAGATGCTGGCAAAATAACTCTCTTTCCAACTTTATTGCCATTAGCTTCACCACTGTTAACAGCATCAACTAATCCTTGATATAAGTCTGCCCTGATTGTTTGTTGGTTTTTGTAAAAAAAGTCCAACCTATCCGTCTCTATCTTGATATACATATCCACCACATATTGTTGCAATAGGCGACCGCTAAATAATATTGTAGACTGTTTACTTTCTCTAATTTGTAGAAGATAAGCATAATATTCCCTAGCAGAGACCGTTAACCTGCTTTGTTGTTCAGCTATTTCTGTTGAAAAGAATATATATGATATTAGATAATTTACATGTCAATTTATAACTAATAATTTAGGAGATATTAACATACCTTCTTCTCTAACGATAATATCTTGAACTCCTTGTCATGACTTTGTGCCAAGAATTGATCTAAATCAATTGAATCTGTTTCATCGTTCTTTTTCTTTATACCTCTATGCCATCCTGTTTCGCCTCTTGGAAAAAGTAAAGGATATTACAAAGGATCGTAACAGCCATAGTATGATTTGACTTTGTACGCATGTCCACCATGACTTTGAACAAGGATATCAGTCTCATATCTTCCTTCTATATTATTTCCTTCGACCCAAATTGCTGCAACTTGGTCTGCTGATGGTGTGTTATATACACGTTGATCTAGGCCACAATCCTTTCTGATTGTAATTTTTTTATTTTCCAAAGCATCCAAATCGCTCAGATTTCAGAATGTAGAATAAGGATTAATTCTCAATATTGATATCAGTTTGTCAACTGTAATGGCATTCAGGTTTGGAAGATGAGACATTCTATTGGCTACTTCGTTTCTTGTGTCATAAAAATATAATTGAAGAAACTTTACTTTATTGTCAGTAGAAATAATGTAGGTATGTAATGATGGACTTGTCCTTGTACCCTAAATGTGTATACTCCATTCTTCATGTTTGCAAGGGATTTGTCTAGATTCACTCCGAGTGACGTAAATGCAAATGCACTGTTATATCCACGTATTGAATCTCTAAAATCTTTAGACTCTTCAGTGTCGATGTGTATAGTTGAAATAACTCTTCAGGCATATGATTGATCTTCAATTGAACCTCTCCTTTGAAACAACAAAATGTTGGTGGCTCATACTCAAACCTTCTAGCCTTACAATAAATACAATCGGAGTATTTTTCACATAATGTAGACCATCGATCTTCTTATGATATTGTTGATGCTTTCTCTCTAACAACATCCTCTTTTTCTTCTCATACATGTTTGCATCTTTTCCTCTTTTTCTTTTATTTCTTTGTTCTCAGAGCTCTTCAAAATTAGAAAAATAGTTAGTTAACTTGTTCATTTTAAGTGAGTTTAATTTTTTGTGAGAGTAATATTACCTTTATGATGTTCCCCAAAATCACGATCGCTTTGAATAAATTTTCATCCATCATGGCACAAAATAGAATTGTATAGAAACTAAAAAAAATAAGAAGGGGACATAAGCTTGGGCTTTAGGATGCTCAAAATTAAACAATACAATTGAGGCATTCATGGTATAGAGAGTGTCCGCGATCATGAATAATGTTGTGAGGGTAACGCATTCTATTGTGTATGGGTTTTTGGAACAAAATGCTAAACACGATCTCTGGGTCCATCGCATCCAAGTCATTCAAAACAGAACAGAATCCAAATAGAATTATGTTCCGCATTTCCAAAGACCAGTTAAACTGTATCTTGCACTAATAAGATGACATTCTACGAATTTTCAATATTTGTGGGTACAACCTGCTCGGCGTCCATGTGGGAATCCATGGTTCACGGAGTCTTACGGAGGTCTTGGTGAAGAAGTTCCAGTCCGACAGAAGGAATATCAGGCGGAGGGTTATAACTTCACCAAGAATGCTTACTGATGATACAACCAGGCACATAGGAAAGAGAGAAAGAAGATAGGGGGTATTTATGTCCTTTCCCACCTTTTTTACCTCCAGAGGGAAGGAGAACCCACTTCCTGTAGAAGGAGAAAATTTCTTCTTTCTTCCAAAGTGGGTTTTTCTCCTCCAGCATGGAGCAAAAGGTAAAACTGTAAAGTTTTTCAACATTGATCAATCTTGGTGACGTTATTTTTGAGGAAAGAGAAGTCTTTTAGATTGCAAAGTGGGTTTTTCTCCTCCAGCATGGAGCAAAAGGTACAACTGTAAACTTTTTCAACATTGATCAATCTTGGTTAGGTTATTTTTGAGGAAGGAGAAGTCTTTTAGAAGGACTTCCCAGAGTTCCCAAAACACATCCTAAGTAGCTTGGCTTTCCAATGAACTACCAGACATCTGGAAGTCCCCAAAACACATCCTAAGTAGCTTGGCTTTCCAATGAACTACCAGGCATCCTAAGTATGGCATGAACTACCAGACAGAGAACGCTTGTAATGGAATTTTGTCCATGGACAGCTCAATATATGAAGACAATGAAGGAAACACAAGGTTTTGTAGTAGAATTTTGTTCTATAAATAACTGAACAATAGATGGATTGCAGCAGAAATGATATGGATCAATGAATGATATGGAAATCACCACACAATATGCTAGATATACATGAAGCTAACCTTGTAGGATCATCTGCTTGCAGCAAAAAGTTTGAGCTTAGCTAATGATTTAAGGAGGAAAAAGTTTGGCTGGGAGCTAAGAGGAGACTGACCTGAGTAATGAGATCCTTTGCAGCAGAAAATGCAACTGATTTGAGTGGAAACTGGCGGTCCAGTTCAAGATGCATAAGAAATCAATGATCAGAACGGACAGATTAATGAATAATATTATTACAAAATATAACTAATAATATTAAACTTCACCAGGAACGGCTCATGAATAATTCATGTACTCTAATAATAAAAAAGGACAAGAGATACTTATATGTTTTCTCTCCAACAATTTATACACTAATGAAAGTTCTACCTGTAGTATAATTTTATTCAAAAGAGTAACTCTTCAATTTGTTTAACAATTGTCAGAAAAGAAATTGGGAATGACTCCCCATTATTATTTTTTATCACAACCTGCCTTCTGATTATGCCAAAGCATAGAAGTACAAGATTTACGTTGGTTAACTAATCCTGATGTTAACCATCATGTATTCCCTAATCTATATAGCAATCAATTCCCATCCTGAAGAAAGAGATGAACTTTAATGGAACAAAATCATCTACTGGCTCATCCTTCACGTTATTTGATGGGATTTGTGGGGTGAAAGGAACGGACAGGATCAGAAGAAAATATTGCTCCTACATAATTTATTACAAGAAGCGAGCATTATCATAGAAGGTTTATCATTGAATGCTCAAAAACTTTTGTCATGAGGACATTAGCCACAAGATAACTAAAGTTTTTATATTTTGTTCCGCTGAGTCTAGTGAAAGACTCCCGATAGGATTCTGAGAGGAAAAAACAAAGAAACAAACAACCATAATCTTCTAGTACACATTCCTGCCACTAATTTTTTGAAAACTCAACTTCCATACAAAACCAAACTCAATAAAACGTAAGAACTGGACTCAGATTCACCGAGTTGACCACTGTTCCAACCTGATTATTAAAAACTGACAAAGTTCAAAGCAGAAAAGAAAGGTTCTAATTTTAACATTAAGCTGGTAGTTCTTTTCCTGACAGATGTATGTGTGTTTGTGTGCAGAGAGAGAAGGAGGGAGGAGTGATATTAGCCACATACTATGCATCAGTATGCCCGAAAAGTTAACAAAAAATATTCAAAATGCATTGTTAACAAAGTGAGGGCACTGGTGTCCTATGGAGCAGCCCCCCCCCCCCCTACAAAATGCATGCATACAATTATCAACAGGTGGATTTGAACACATAATTTCTGAAAGATAGTCAAAGGTTGTAAACTGCAAGATTAAAGATTACTTTTTGTATATGAAATTCAATAAACAGAATCTTTAGAGGCAAATATTCTTTTCAGGTACCTTGTGACTTTCTTCAACGAACTCTACTTTCTTAATGCAGGAGGAACAGTTTGGACAGGTATTTCAGGATTACAATCTACTTTTGTATGGAACATGGTTTAAGCTAGTGTATCTAAAGCTAACATCTTCCATATCACAGATGGGTCACCTCCATTTCAGAGTTTAGTAGGCATCAAAGAAAGGAAGTTCTCCCTTGATATTTCCAGTTCATACTACAAAGATCCCAGTGAGGTCAGTCCCAAAAATGATACAGCAGCTGCAAAACCAGAAAGTGAAAATGCATCCTTATAACACTTATGATGTTCATTTTTATGCATCTTTTGCATTAGTTATGCTATTTCCTAAACTTGAACTCAGCATCCAAAGAGACTTTGCGGCAGCAGTGATGATGCATGATCCTGAGAAAGTGCAAATGCTATTTGATGGGAAGTGGGCCCCTCGAAAGGTAATTGGTGCAGTTCCTCATGATCTTAGAATCCATGATCCATGGTTTGAGGTAAATGCTTACGACCTTCACAACACAGATAGGTGGAAAGATTTGAACCCAAAATTTGTCCTTCAAGTGTACAGAGACATAGTAGCTACTGGTGATAAGTTATTTGCACGTGCTGTTTGGCTTCAGTCTACACAGCAATGGCGTATATGGAGCAGTTTGACAAGGATGGGGATGGTGTGATTGAAAATGAAGGGTTGCCAGATCAGACAAAGTTTCTGAGGTTTATTTTTGGAATAAATTTCAGAGGTTAATGCATACCTATTGCATATTCTTCAGTTATGTAATGCATACCTATTGCATGGTATTCTTCATGCATACCAACTTTTGCAAATAATACATGAGATAAAAACCTTGTGTCAGCTCCATATATATATATATATGGGTATACTACAGATTTGGAACTGAAGCCAAAAATTAGTCACTATAAGGTGGACATGATCTAAGCCTTCAATGTTAATGTTAGTAGGAAATTAAGGCCCAAATGAGGGAGAGACCACTCCATTTCCATGTCAGTTTTGACACACTATCCAATAACTCAACAAATGGGTTGGTTTTCAATTCAATATTAACATAGTATATATCAGAGGCAATTCATTATATATATATATTGACCCAACATAGGTGATGTATATCTGCCTTTTGAAAGACAAAATATTAGTATAGGAGCAAGGTGAGTGAAGGATAAGGGATTGGTACTATTTCATATTGTCTCCCACGCATGACAATGATCTCCATATAACTAATTTCAATGTAATATATACCCTTGGAATAAACACAAGAACATACAAACAATGCCACAGAACTTGTATTTATCATTTGTTAAAGAGGACAATCTTGCATATTCTTCAGTTATGTAATCCATACCTATTGCCTGCTATTCTTCATGCATACCAACTTTTGCAAATAATACATGAGATAAAAACCTTGTGTCAGCTCCACACACACACACACACATATATATATATATGGGTATACTATAGATTTGGAACTGAAGCCAAAAATTAGCGGCTATAAGGGGGACATGATCTTAGCCTTCAATGTTAATGTTAGTAGGAAATTAAGGCCCAAATGAGGGAAAGACCACTCCATTTCCATGTCAGTTTTGACACTCTATCCAATTACTCAACAAATGGGTTGGTTTTCAATTCAATATTAACATAGTATATATCAGAGGCAAATTTTTTTAATCTGGGGTGAGGCACCACTTCTTCCCATGTAGTATCCCTCTTTTCTAGTAAACAATGAGGACTAAGGGTCGCCCTGGGGTCCTATTCAAATTCTCAGGCTTAACAAAATAAATAAATGATTTTGACTGTTGTAAGGAAAAAAAATCAATAAAGATTCTGATTGGTCTCAGTGCACCAGGTTAGGGTTCACTATCAGAAGATTAGAGATGGCCATCCAGCCATTTCAGGAACAAAGCCATGATTTTGACTAAACTCACTCATTTCAGTAACTAAAAAGAATCCAAGGCATCCATATGATCTCCTCCTCAACAGCTCAAAAACAACAGTAAGCATTCCTCATTCTTTGAGCACCCCAATTCCCATTAGAGTAAGCCAGCTACCTGTCCAGTTTGGTATTCAAATACCAAGGGGCTTCACAGTCTTCTCAAATAGCATCCAACCCCCGAGTTTAGTTTCTTTATCCACATATTGTAAGAACCTTGTATGTAAATTGGCATTCGTAGTAAGGAGAAATAGAATTGTAGCACATAGTTAATCTGGTTAATCACCTTGAGCTCCAAAGTTTCATACCCAGAACAAGAAATCAGAAAGCACCACAGATGTTATACAAAGAAAATACCTTCTCCTGTAATCACACTGTCATCATCCCACTTCTCAAAACTATTGGGTGGAGGAGGTGCTCATCTTTTAATGTGATGCTCTGTCTAATGGGAGTGATCGGCAATCATAAATATGAAATATGCCACCTGGATTATAATGGCTCCTCACAGTAATGCACTTCAAGCATCCTGAAGCAAAATCATCAAATCTCAGATTCAACTCCGAACCAAAGGGAGTCTTCACCCTTCTTCCAGACTGCTCTTATCGTATTCAACAGTAAAAGAAATTTATGTTACATCAGTACCATGAGAGAATGCACACTTCAAACTTTGCTTGTTCTAGCAGACTTCATCCCCAAAAATGAAAAATGATCACATCAACATGTTTTTATTTTTTTAAAGCTTGAATTTATCCTTGATGGATCTAGTTTACCATTGTCCACACACCAATTCTTATGGGCCACACCTCTTGCATCTAGGATTACAATCATCACAACTTCTTAAACAGTTGCCCCAAATGTTTAAGACTGCCAAAGGATCCACTCATGCATGCCAAAAAAAATGAAGAAGAAGAAAAAGAGGGAAAAAGAAAAAAGGAAAAAAAGGAATCCTGAGTAAGAATAATGATGCAAGATGATCATAAGCATGGGGCAATACATAAGTGTCCAAGATGATCAGAAAGGAAAAGACTATTTGAATTTTTGACAGGATATCATTGTTTGGCAACTGGAAACGGCCAATGAACTCAAAAGGGAATTAAATCTGTAAGCTATGCCCATTAGTGAGTACAAACACAAAAGGAGAAATTGGAAAGATGATCAGAAAATACAGCAGGTGAAGAGACAGATTTGACCATATTTTATGTGTTCAACCTTAAGGCCCCCGGAAAGAAGAATGCCAGAAGAGGGAAAGCAAAGAAAACATGTGACCTCAACTGCGAAAGATGTGAGAGATTTCAAGTTATTTCTAGTGTTAATGCCAAGAAACGGAAATAATAAATTCACACTACTTTAAATCTGGAAACATAAGAAAAAGTATGTCAGGACAGAAAGAACTAAGGAAAAGTTGATAATTGAGACTCCATGTTTTTAAATCTCTCTCCCTCACCTATGTCAATTGGGCGTCGAGAGACACAAATGAGATTTTGATATCTTATTTTTAAAAATAAAAAATAAAACATGTGAGATAATGTACAGTGAAAGAGATTGTTGACATTTTCTTCACCTAAACCGTCTAAACAAACATCAACTTAGAAGTTCTAGTCTTATATCACATAGAGAGGTATTGGAATCGAATTTTTTTTTTCATGGAGTGTGCGGGATGGAATTTGGAGTCCAACCTTGTGAAGGTTATTCTCACTAAAAATGGGGAATGAACCCACAAAGAAAATTGCAAAATATAGTGTTTTCCTAGTTTGACCTTGCAATTTCAGAAGCTGTCAATCTTGTCTGTGCTTTCAGAAAGGAAAAGACTATTTGAATTTTTGACAGGATATCATTGTTTGGCAACTGGAAACGGCCAATGAACTCAAAAGGGAATTAAATCTGTAAGCTATGCCCATTAGTGAGTACAAACACAAAAGGAGAAATTGGAAAGATGATCAGAAAATACAGCAGGTGAAGAGACAGATTTGACCATATTTTATGTGTTCAACCTTAAGGCCCCCGGAAAGAAGAATGCCAGAAGAGGGAAAGCAAAGAAAACATGTGACCTCAACTGCGAAAGATGTGAGAGATTTCAAGTTATTTCTAGTGTTAATGCCAAGAAACGGAAATAATAAATTCACACTACTTTAAATCTGGAAACATAAGAAAAAGTATGTCAGGACAGAAAGAACTAAGGAAAAGCTGATAATTGAGACTCCATGTTTTTGAATCTCTCTCCCTCACCTATGTCAATTGGGCGTCAAGAGACACAAATGAGATTTTGATATCTTATTTTTTTAAAAAAAAATTAAAACATGTGAGATAATGTACGGTGAAAGAGATTGTTGACATTTTCTTCACCTAAACCGTCTAAACAAACGTCAACTTAGAAGTTCTAGTCTTATATCACATAGAGAGGTATTGGAATCGACTTTTTTTTTTCATGGAGTGTGCGGGATGGAATTTGGAGTCCAACCTTGTGAAGGTTATTCTCACTAAAAATGGGGAATGAACCCACAAAGAAAATTGCAAAATATAGTGTTTTCCTAGTTTGACCTTGCAATTTCAGAAGCTGTCAATCTTGTCTGTGCTTTCAGAAAGGAAAAGACTATTTGAATTTTTGACAAGACATCATTGTTTGGCAACTGGAAACGGCCAATGAACTCAAAAGGGAATTAAATCTGTAAGCTATGCCCATTGGTGAGTACAAACACAAAAGGAGAAATTGGAAAGATGATCAGAAAATACAGCAGGTGAAGAGACAGATTTGACCATATTTTATGTGTTCAACCTTAAGGCCCCCGGAAAGAAGAATGCCAGAAGAGGGAAAGCAAAGAAAACATGTGACCTCAACTGCGAAAGATGTGAGATATTTCAAGTTATTTCTAGTGTTAATGCCAAGAAACGGAAATAATAAATTCACACTACTTTAAAGCTGGAAACATAAGAAAAAGTATGTCAGGACAGAAAGAACTAAGGAAAAGCTGATAATTGAGACTCCATGTTTTTAAATCTCTCTCCCTCACCTATGTCAATTGGGCGTCAAGAGACACAAATGAGATTTTGATATCTTATTTTTAAAAAAAAAATTAAAACATGTGAGATAATGTACGGTGAAAGAGATTGTTGACATTTTCTTCACCTAAACCGTCTAAACAAACGTCAACTAAGAAGCTCTAGTCTTATATCACGTAGAGAGGTATTGGAATCGAATTTTTTTTTTCATGGAGTGTGCGGGATGGAATTTGGAGTCCAACCTTGTGAAGGTTATTCTCACTAAAAATGGGGAATGAACCCACAAAGAAAATTGCAAAATATAGTGTTTTCCTAGTTGGACCTTGCAGTTTCAGAAGCTGTCAATTTATCGTATGACTTCACCTGGATTCATGGATCCAGGGAGATAGCGTGTTGATGAAAGCCAGATAATTTTACATCAAGTATATATTCAAGATGGAGAATCACATATAAACCCTGCAAAACCAGTGGAGCCCGATAATGTTACATATAGTTGATAGCGTGTTGATGAAAGCCAGATAATTTTACATCAAGTATATAGATGCATCGACATTCCATGGTTCTCACAAGACAAGAATACAGAAAACGTACAAAAATAAAAAATAAAAGAATCATAAAAGACCAACCTGCCTTCCACCAGAAAAATTTAAAGACTTGTATGTGTTTTTCTGCTCTCCCTCTGGCAGCGTAATTTCTGCCAAACAACGGTGATAACTCAGTCCTTGAGGTATTTCCCCAAAGAGAAAATAAAAGAAAATTTTAAAAAGTGACTTACCTTCAACCAGTGTTAAAACATACAAAAACGAGGACGAGGATGGAGTCGAGGGCGCCTTATATAGAAGTAGAGAATCTCAATCTGGACTCTGAGAGGAAGAATGAACATTGAATCATAGTCGGAGTCCATGGTGGAGAAGGAAACAGAGTAGGGGGGAGGGATGGGTTAGTGTTGTGGGGAGTTACCTCAAAAGGGATTGTTTGTTCCAAATCAAACTCCGACGACTCTGCCCCGTCCGAATCAGCCGCTGCTCCCCAGAGGTCCTCTGCGCGCACGGGACCTCGAGAGCCTCCAAGTCGAAGGAGTCGATGTGCTGCCCCGTCCGAATCAGCCGCTGCTCTCCAGAGGGATTGTTTGTTCCAAATCAAACTCGGACGACGGTAGAAGACAAACACCACAAAATCTCGGACAGAATGTCGACGACATCCCCAACCTCGAAATGGTTCCTCTGCGCGCACGGCACCTCGAGAGCCTCCAAGTCGAAGGAGTCGACTTGCTGCCCCGTCCGAATCAGCCGCTGCTCCCCAGCCTCGTCATCCTCGGACTGGAGACCCGACTCCCCGCCGTCCCTGTGAGAGCTCCCAGCCGCCGCCTCCCCCTCCTCCTCCTCGTCGGCGTCCCGGGAAACCCATCTCGAATCTGTGGAGTCCATCTTCACCAGGACGCCATTCCGCGAGGAGCACCCCTCCGCCATGGGATCCCCACCCGCCGCCTCTAGGGGACACCACCTCAGACCATCGTGGAGGAGAGAGGACGCCGCAGGATCGAAGCCCCGTATCGGAGGCGCGCGACGAAGGGATAACCGGAGAAGATGACGATACGTATGGAGAGGGTAATGATCTGAGTAGAAGAAGAACGAGAAGGACCGGGTAAAGGAGAACCACAGTAGAAGAGCCTTGACCTCAGACACAGACCACCTCCACGGTCTATATGCTCCTCTAGACAGCTGGTTAGATAGAGAGGCGGTACCCATAATTATTCCAACTAAACAAGAAGAGGGGGGTCGGTTTATTCTGGGGGAAGCAGGGAGGAGGAGGGGTGGAGGGACACGAATGGGGAAAGCTGCTATGGGAATCCCCTTCTGCTAGATGGGAGGGCCAGAAAGGCGCAGCGATCACTGCTCGGTGGCAGAAAAAACTTGCGAACAAGAGGGGGGTCGGTTTTTTCTGGGGGGAAGCAGGGAGGAGGGGGGGTGGAGGGACACGAATGGGGAAAGCTGCTACGGGAATCCCCGTCTGCTAGATGGGAGGGCCAGAAAGGCGCAGCGATCACTGCTCGGGGTGGCGGAAAGAAATTGTGAACCGGCGGAAAAAATCGAACTGCGAACTGCGAACTGCGAACCGGCGGGAAAAAATATGAACCGGCGGGGAAAAAACCGCCCTTCTCTCTCATTGTATATATATATATATAGTATAGATATAGATTATAGTACATAATATAGATAGATATAGATTGGTTAAAATCTAACTAAATTGAAGTTGTTCGATTTGAGTTCTACGGTAAGTCAGCTTGGTTTGAGTTTGAAAATGTTTTCATTGAACCCAAATCAAACTCACATGTGAACACCCCTACTCAAATTTCATGAAAAGCAATATTAGTTGCTACAATCTCTTTGTCATTGGCCTGTACATGACGAACAAATGTGGGAGAAGGATGTGAATCCCCAAGCCATTTTATTTTTCCACGTCATTTTTTTCTTCTACGCCACATCGTGGGAGAATGGACCAAAAAGAGTGTAGATTACAGATGACATGAGACCGATTGCAATTTTCTTAAATTTACACAAAGTCTTACTCTTAGTTACCATGTCTTGATTGTTTCTTTTTCAGAATAAAATAAAGATAATTTCTTAAACGGGATGCCTATCTTGGATACTCATTTACATCTAATGACATTTCTATTATATTATAGATCGCATAAATTTTATATATTATTTATTTTGTCATAATTTTGAATCATGTGATTTTATCGTATCTATATAATTCATGAGACTTACACATTTTTCTTCTTCTATGTCTATTATTAAATATGAATAATCACATAAATAAAAATAATAATTATTCATGTATAAAATAATTTCCATTTGTCTACACATGTCCAAAGTAGTTGTCAGATCCGGGGACACTTCGAACAGTGGAGACATAGGAGCACTCAACATGACAATCACATGTGAAATTATCAAGTTTGGTAGATGTAAAAATTTGACATTTGAAATATAAAATCCTCTCGAGAGAAAGAAAGAAAAAATAAAGTTGGAAACATGGATCAAGCTCACAAAAAGAGATATCTAGATGAGTGAAATTTCACAAAGAGAATAGTATATCTGTCACATTTTATTTTCAGTTTTCTAAGAACTTGGGAACTCAAAAACATTGAATTAAATGGATTAAAAAGAGACTCAAGGTCAATCTAATAATGGACTTGGAAACTCTTGCTTGATAAAAAATCATTCGAAATTAAATCAAAATAACCTATGCTATTTCAATTATCATATACTAATTATAACGCGAAGTCAATTAGCTCCACTTTGTTTGGGACTTATCTCAAGAGTATCTCTATTTTAGTCTAAACTTAAGTCATTTTATTTTGACGGGAGAAGATTTAGATAATCTGCTTAAAAGTAATTTTATATGACTTAAGTCGGAATAACCTATCCCATCTCCACACGTGGGATAATTTAATCCAGTATCATGTCAAAGTAAAAAAATATAAAAATAGATAAAATAAAACTACTTAAATTCGATCGAGATATATTTAATCCCAAAATAAAACGGGGCTTAATAAATTGTCCTTCAAACGTCAAATTAATCCATCCCAAAATGGAAGGAAATGCTTGGCTCACCCCCAATTTTTTTCATAGCTTCAGATATTTGGAAACAAAATCCATGAACCCTTGTGCATGGAGGCCAGCTCACAAATGAGGCCCTTGACAGAGATGGGTGCGGTGGGACTTGGCAGTGAAAAGATAAGGCAGGTATAGAGAGAGAGAGAGAGAGAGAGATGAGGCAAAGGCAGGTAAAGACCAGGATAAGTGGCACCCAAGAGTGACATAGTAATCTATCCATAAGTAATTGCAAAATTACTATAATGCCATTGACGTTCGGTTTCATCTCAATGTTGCGACTTGTGGGCAACCCCCGAAGAGGCAATTCCGTAGTTTTCGAAAAACGTAGGGTATAATTGTCATTTAGGCCAAGAAAGGCCCTTTATATCGTCCCTTCCGCGACTTTCCTCTGTCGGTTCTCCATCGGAAGAAACGAGATCAGTCTCATCGCACCTTCCCAGGTTCCTCTGCCACCGAAGGAAATCCAAAAAATGGGCAGGAAGTTCTTCGTCGGTGGCAACTGGAAATGCGTACATCTCTTCTTCTTTTCCTGCCGATCTTTCCATTTCGTGTTTCGATTTCTCTACCTTCCTTTCGTGAAGCGCTCGTGATCCATGGCTTCAGGCGTACAGTGTTGGCCTGGTGGATGTTTTTGAGATCAGATGAACATTGCTGTTCATGGATCCGTGAAGTCTTGATTCGGAACTCGATTCTTGTGTTTTTTTTTTGCTTTTTTTTTCACGGTTTGGAATTATCATTTATTAGTAGTAGATGTACTAAGAATTTTACAGGATCATGATTTGCTCGATATCGGCTATATGGATCTTTTGCGTAATGATTAATTTTTTTGAGGCCGTGGAGTACAGTTCACGTTGACCTGGTGATGATTATGCTAAATTTCGTCTCTAATGGTGCCAGTTTTAGTCTAATTGTGAGCCAAATTGCAGAATGGGACGACTGAAGAAGTGAAGAAGATTGTGACCATCTTGAACGAGGCTGAGGTGCCTTCTGAGGATGTTGTGGGTATGAACATAACAAACCAAAATTTTGATCTGTGGTGGCTGTCATTTTGTTAGCAACTGCTACATTATGTACGCTTTAGTAATTCTACGTTAAGGTTTCTAGTAGGCATCATCATGCCATACCATCTTGAAAAAAAAAACATCATTCGGCTGCATTTTTTGAGTTTCTAGCTCACCGGCTACTGAAACCATAAAACCATAAGATAACAAGGATGTTATTTTGTGGGCATATGCACATTGGTTTGCCCATGCATCTGTACCCATTATTTTCTTCCTAATCAATTGCTACTGAAGGAAAATCTCGCAGCAATCTCACATTATCATGTGTGTGATGCATGTTCCAGGAAGCAATCTTGTAGATGAAGTGTAAATGTGACGTCTTGCACAAAATTGGTTGTGCTCGTATATGTTTATGTATTGTGCATATTTTGTATCTTTGATAACATAGTATATATTTGATTTGTGCATATGTTGTATTTTTTTTCTGGATAGAATAACATATATTTGGACCATAGCAGCCATGTTAAAATTTCAATTCGACGTTCCTTGCAGAGGTTGTGATCAGCCCTCCGTTTGTGTTTCTTACATTGGTTAAAAGCTTGCTGCGTCCTGACTTCTCTGTTGCTGCACAAAATTGCTGGGTTAGGAAGGGAGGTGCCTTTACGGGTGAAGTTAGGTAATACATGACATGCTCTCATGTTTTAGTCACTCTGCTTTGTTCTTTGATTTTTCTCTTTTTACCATGTAAATTTCTAGTTGATGTAGATATCATGGTTTCACGTACAAAAAAAGAACTTTTTTAGTTATTGGTCATAAAAAGACTTATTGCCTCAATCATGTATGTGGCCATACTTTGCCTTGATGCTTCTTCAATCACGTTAAAATTCTACTTAGTAATTTGCTTTTGGGGTGTGATAACTGCAGTTAAGAACTAGTTATCACTTCCATTATTAAGAATACCCTTAACAAAATGATGTGATTGGGATTCTTTTTGTTCAAAGATTACGTTTCTATATGCTTGATGGTACTCATGGTACATGCCCTTCTGGAAACGGCCAAGATGCCCTGGGATCCATTGGGTATCAAAATCCAATTCTTCACCCTAATGTGGCTGACTTAGGTTGCACACACTAATCCTTTCCTTATACACTCGCTTTACCATCGTACAGTTTATCTACCTTCTTTATTCTTGTTTAGTTCGTTTATGAAGTTGTCATAAAGTATTTGAAAGAACAAGAATGCTTGATCTTCCGCAATTTGTTATGTTTAGCCAGCTTCTAAATGTCTGTTGCATACAAGGTTTTTATTTCAAACTTTTGATCTGGTGTTTCAAATAGTAAGAATTTTCTGCACATATGGGAAATTGAGACCATATCTATAGCATGGTCACTTGCCTTGAATTGAATCATCGATGCCTTTTTTTTTCTTGTTTTGTCTTTTTGCAGTGCAGAGATGCTTGTTAATCTGGGTATCCCTTGGGTCATTCTTGGCCACTCTGAGCGTAGGTCTTTGCTCGGTGAAACAAATGAAGTAAGCTTTAAACCAAGCATCTTTCCTAAAAATTGAACTATTTTAGCTCTCTATCTGGAAGCTTTACTGACTCATTTGTCAAAATGCATGGTCTTTAGATATCCGTTAGAGAAGCGCTTGGCATTGTAGAATTGATGATAGGTTTTGTTCATGATTACTTCTCATTATAATATTGACACAGGGGAGAACTGCTTGGAGTCTTGGACATCAATGCGTGGTTCTATAAAGCATATCTTGTCAATAAGATTTTGACCCATTGAAATAGAGATCAATAGGTTGGATTCTTACAAGATATAATAATTCTCAAAAGTTTGTAAAGGACATTTCAAGAATCAGTCAATCAGAAATTCATTTGGTAGAATATTTGCTTTACATAATACCTTCCATTTTGCTGCGACATCCATTTTTATGGACTTTATTCTCTTTCCAGAAAAGGATTGCTTTTTTCACATAGAAAATTATTCACATAGGACAACCAGTATTTTGTATTGTGTCAATTGAAGTACACTACCCTGTCTTCTGTTTATGACTGGGCAGAAGCATAGTTGCCACAATTTACTTTTGATTATTTTGTTTCTCAATCATTTTGAATTCTTATGAAGCATTCGTATCATGTTTGCAGTGTTATATTCCTTCTAGTTATGCTAGAGTATAGATGCTTGTTTTTCGCCAATTTTCCAATCTTGCCATGAACATTTTTTTTAGAAGTCGATGATACCACAATTGTATTAAAGGAAGAAAGTGAGATGTACAAGTATAGAAATGAGAAAGAATGCAAAATAAAATTTCTCATGGGTGGTAGTTGTATGGTTATAGTTTATGATTTTACTTCAGTACCGTGCAAAGCAACAGCATTGGAAACATTAATAGGATATGCATATTACTCCAGTAGATTTTACATTTAAAATTTTAGATAGGAATTTTGATATGTAGGCTTCAGCAAATATTTTTTCTCCTCTTTATACATTGAACAATTTGTTGGCCTTTTACTTTATTGTACATCCCAACTTACTTCATATCATCAATATCACAGTAATCTATATTTGTTTTAATAAATGGATCAAGAATAGTTACAAGTTAGGGATAATTACATGAATGCTATGGAATCTTGCATATTTTACTATATATCCCCCATATTCATGATATTGTCATGTATATTCTCATATTAAGGAATATTATTTCACTTATATCTGTCATGTTCTAACACCATCAAGGTGAACAGAATATTCCGTTAAACATGTAAAATATAAAGTTGGGAAAATTACCTATATATCCCTGAAAACATTAAATATTATCTCTATACCCCTACCTTTATGGAATTTACCACAATACCCCTCAAATCTACTAACCAGGGTTGCCATGGCCCTAAGGTTACACTCTATGAAAGGCATGCCTAACGGTTGTAGGAAATGATTGTTTTATCGCTCCCTCTACTCCTCCTCCCTTATCAGCCATGCCAGCACCGGCGTCGTCAACTCCACCCACCTTGCCCTCCCTAGCTCCGTTCGAGACAGTGTGGCCGGCGATTGGCTACTGATAGATGGGGAGGGGGAGGGCTAATCTACTGTTGGGGGATGTGGCGGAGATGCAGTTGGTCGGCACGGCGTCTATAGTTCACACCAGCAGCAAATCCACTTGTTCTAAGTGGGCTAGGAGATGCAGGGATGTAGTCGGCCACCCGTGGAGCTTGCTGGTGTTGGACCTCCAGGGAGATGGTCCTTCGAGGGCTGCTCGCCTGAGTGGGCTGCTGCCGACACCGGAGTCAACACCCCTCTCTCTTCTCTCCTCCCTCCCTCCACTCTATCACTGTTGCTGGGAAACGTCGGCACCACCCAACGGGAGAATCCGGTGAGGGTGCTTGTGGCAAGGATTGGATTTGATTTCTGTCAGTTTCATCTATGCAAAAAGAGTCTGCTCCGATCGAAACCTAGGAATCACTCCGAACAGAGCCTTCAAGAGTTGGAAACCTGGGGATCCCTTTCTAGTTCCCCCCTCCAAGAGGGCCCTCACCATTGTTGCACGATCACTATGCAACCACTCCGCATGGTCGCACCCTCGCCGTGCAGCTGCTCCGCCATGGCCACACCCTCATCCCTCACACCCTTGCTCCTTGCCGCGGCGCCTGCCCCCTCCCTGCACTCCTCGCTGCGGTGGTCGCTCCCTCCCCCCTTGCCACAATGGTCGCTCCCTCGCCCCCTGCCGCAGTAGTACTGCTATCGCCGTCACCATGCACTCGCCGTCGCTGTCACCATCATTGTCCCCTCCTTGCTGGCCCTACCTCCATACCTGGACCAGCTCCCTCCACCTCCATGCCTGGCACCGCATAGCCTTCTCCGAGGGCCCGCCAAGCCCCCCTGACTCAAATGTAGAGAGCATGGCGATGGTGACCACGATGGTCTCGTCGCATTTGGCTTCCGTAGACAGTCTCGTCGCACCCCATCTCCCTCCGGAGGACTAGCAGCAGCCCGGTGGAGGGGGAGATCTCCCCAGTGATCCAATGAGCTTCAGAGAGAGAGAGAGAGAGAGCATGGCGATGGCTTCCGTCGGCGGTCTCGTCTCATTTGGTTTATGTCGACGGTCTCGTCGCACCCCATCTCCCTCCGGAGGACAAGCAGCAGCCCGGTGGAGGGGGAGATCTCCCTAGTGATCTGATGAGCTTTCGTTATCTCCCTCCAGAGGACCAACTTCAACCTGGTGGAGAGGGACATCTCCCCAGTGATCCGCTTAGCTTCCATCATCAGAGAGGGGAGAGAGAGAGAGAGAGAGAGAGAGAGAGAGAGGCATAGTGCGTTCGTCATAAAGATTTGAGGGGTATTGGGGTAAATTCCATAAAAGTTTTAGATGCTTATACAAGATAATATGAAAGATGATAGGGGTATATGTGCCATTATTTTGATTATGTGATAAGATTAAACAAAGGTAGATTAGTCTTCTTTTCATCTTAATGTACCTAGAATTTAAGTTAAACAAATGGTAGGCGATAGCAGGGATATATATGATGAAATACGGTTGATTATGGGGTTATACATGATAAATGAAGAATACACTATAAACTAGCCTCGTTGTATCTCTAGCTGGTTTCTAGAGAGAGGCTATGAGGATTTGTGTTCTCCCTTTTCTAGTGATCTCGCGACTTCGGGCTCTAGGATGCCTCTAGGGCTCTCTGGGCCCAGTCTGGTTCAGCTGTGGAAGGAGAGGGAATTTGCGGTGTGCGTGCAAGGGGCGGGGGAGTCGGGTCATGGAGGTTAAGGCCCCAGGGGGGCAGAGAACGGTATCGTTCGTGGATGTCGTTAAGCCATCAAGACCAACTCCAGACCTTCCTGTGGCCAAGGGGGAGTTCTTGCACGTCGAGACTTTCCCCTCCGTAACCCAAGCGAACTAGCTGGGTAGGTGCATGTGGGTTTCCCCTGTTCATGGGGGAATAGAGTGGAGGTTGTTAGGGTTTTGCGGCAGGAGCGATGGCCTCGGGGCGGACCATGCGTGGTCAAGCGTTTACATCGGAATAGTATGTTGGTAATCGACTCCTGTCTTCATGGTGTGAAGGAAGTGGAGGCTACCGGGGTCCTCATGTGCGGAGGATCGATCCTCTGAGTCAAGCCGTGGACGGTAGAGCGAGGGACCTACCTTACCCCGGGCAAGGTGCATCTGTGGTTAAGTTGGTTGGGGTGCCGCTTTTGCTCTGTGACGAAGCCGGCATGGCCTTCCTAGTGAAGGCGTTTGGTAGCGTAAAGGCGGGGTCCCTGCCTCTGGTTCCGGAGGGGATTTTGAACTGTTTGGAGGCCCTCGTGGAGGTTGCGTCACCGTATGTAGTTTCTACAGTCATCCTCATCACCGTCGAGGGGACCGATTTGGTTGTGAGGGCCTCGGGTTGGCTAGCGACGTAGGAGAGGCGGAAGCCGCCGCAAGCTCTAGGGCAACCCGGACAACGGCTGGAGGTTGAAGACGAAGTGTGGGTGGGCGATTCAAAATGCCCTGCCATTGGGCCTGGGCCTCTCGCTGGGCAGATGGCGGTCCATGCTCTTGGGTCATTTGGGTTGGTTGGCCCAATCCAATTGTTTAGACTCGGCGGGTGATCCAATGACCTACAACTTACCCGTATATGGGAGTTGTGGGCTAACGGGTCCGACGGGACCCAACTTCGTTCGTCCCTGCCACTTGAACGTGACGGGATTGTAGGAGGTCCTTGCCCCAGCACCGTCGGTGCTCGTCGGGGACTCCACTGTGGCATCGTCTGGCGATCCTTCATAGGTGCAGGCACGGCCGAACCGCACTGTGCACGGAGGAGGGCTAGGTGGCTGTGCGAGCGTTGTGGTGGACTCTTTGCCCTTCCAGGCCCTCTAGGGGGCTGACCCCCTGATGTTCGTGACGGCGGCTGATCTTCTCCCCCAGAGGCTCTTGTTGGAGGATAGGGGGGTAGACCTTCGCCTCTGGCTCAGTAGGCGGACCCAGGTGGGGAGTGGCGACATGCTTGGTAGCTGCCACGATCGTCATGCTGGGGGCCACCCAAGCAGCTTCTCCTCTCCTCGTACTTCCCCATCTCCAAGGCAGTGGGGCAGGGAGGGGCGGACAGGGATCCCCTCCTGCCTTTAGTGCCGAACCCCCTTCCCAGCCAGGGCAGGGTCATCGGGGGCCACCTCTTCGATCCCTTGCGAGGCATAGATAGAGCCGATGCTCGGCCCGTCGGAGGAAGGCGCGGGCAAGGTGGAGGCAGAGGTGGCGCAATCCCGAGGCTGTCACCGACGTCGGTTGTCCAGAAATCGGTCTCCAACAGCCGTCTACTATCAGTGGCAATGAGTTTCCTGCTTCGAGTAGTGGACAGCCGGGCGACAAACCCCCCTGCGCTTGCGCATTCGGGAGGAGGAGGCTGGTAATGAGGGGGTGGGGAAGCCCTCGACGCTCTGCCCTCTCTCTCCTTCCTATTCGAAGAGAAATTCGGGCAGGTGCCTCAGGTGGAAGGTGGGGCCTTGCAGGGTCTTCCGGCGCTTGAACCACCATTCGTTGGGAGTAGAGGTCTAGAGGGACCCCGCTTTGAGAATGGGGATCTTGTGGCGGAGGGAAGACAACTGTTGCACTTCTGGAAGGATCTGGCCAGCAGGAGGTGTTAGCCTTGCCTCCCCTGCCTAGGGACTCGGAAGATTTGCGCGGGGCATTGGAGCTAGTTGAGGAAGTATATCAAGGAGAATGTTTAGCTAAGGTGGAGAACGGGTGTCTCAGCAAAGAGGAAGTCATAGATATTTTAGAAAATGTGAACTTTATGGAGACGCAGACGAGTGAGATTGCTAGGCTGATTGATGTATCTGATGCAGGGGTGGATAGAGGCTTGAAGTCCTCTTTATGCTTGATCAAACGTAGATGGCTGGCGGATATAACTAGGAAGGCGAAGGCTGAAACTGCTAGTAAAAAAGGAGAGGTGGAGCAGGCTGAGTAGGTGGAGGAAGGGTTGAGGAGGGTGGCTTTTGTTCATTTTGGGGCGCTTCCACGTCCATTTCTCTGTTGTTAGGGTGCTGTGTGATTGGGTGGTCGGTGTTGATAGGTGTTGGGCCCTTAGTGCCCTCTTGTGCTTGGCTAGGGGTTGAGCATAGCGGGTAGGTGTCTATTTGCTTCTTTTTTACTCCCGAGGCAGAGAGTTGTCTACCACCTTTTGTATTTGGGAGTTGAGTGGGAGCACTCCCCCCTTACATGTATATCTTTTCTCTTTTATATTACCAGTGGCACTACCCACGTTCAAAAAAAAAACTGAAGAATACACTAGTGGTATTAAATAGAATACCAGAATTTCTGGTGAATATGTGAACTTCTTGCAAGAATCCCAACCTATTGCAAAAGAAGATGCATTCAATAACATATTTAGTTTTGGCTTGGTTCCTGGTGGGTTAAAATAAAGTCAAGAGGCAGTTATGTTATGCCTTGGATCATGGTATTGTGATCAATGTCTGTGACGATTCAATAGGTTGTCTATCTTTTGATCCATTCTAATCCTTACGTATTGCCATATTCTTCCTCTGGATAGGAAAATGTGGCGACAGCGTTTAATATTGTTATCATCTTTTTCTCCTTAAAGTGTCAAACGGCTCGAACCTTACTCAGCATTTTTCTCCTGTTGTGGCTAACTTTGTGTAATATTATTTTTTTCTTTCAGTTTGTTGGGGATAAAGTTGCATATGCTCTTTCTCGAGGTATCAAGGTGATTGCTTGTGTCGGAGAGACTCTGGAGCAGCGAGAGTCAGGATCTACCATGGAAATTGTTGCTGCACAAACAAAGGCTATTGCAGGTGTGGTTTTGAATCTGCATAGCTAATGTATGTTCTTTTTAGTCCATGTAGTTCACTGGTAAGCATGGAATGAGGGATCCAATGATTTGGATAGGGATCAGCAATGGCTGATCCAGTTTATGCCCTTGAAATCGATCCCAACCAGAAACTAAAAAAAAAAGAAAAAACAATAAAAATAAGCCTAATGTGGGCCGAATCAACCCAAACTGGGCTGAAAGTGCCCATTAAGACATGATTGGTCAATTCCTTTGTGAATTGACCAAGATTTATCGATTAGGATTTGATTATAAGGAGATGGATAATTATAAAAATGCCCTTAGATAATTTTGTATTTGTATAAATACTCTTTTACTTATAAACAAACCCTTTTATCTACAAATCCCCTTTTCCCATTATCAAATATATATATATATATATTGGGGGGGTGTTCTTTAATCTTAATTGGCTTACATTGGATCCACCGATCTGGCCGATCCAGTTCGATTCAGATCAAGATTGGGCATACATGATTCAGGTGCCCCAATCCAATCTTGAATTCCTTGCTGGTAAGTGCCATCATTTAAACATGGGTGAATCAATTAACAAATGCAGTACCAGATTTCATGACTGGCTTCAATTGTTTCTGTTTTACTGTAATTTTCTGCAGCTCTTATGTAAAAATTATGCTGATCATGTACACATATCATCGAGTTTTTTAGAGTTGCATATTGGTTTTTTGAAGGCGGGTAGTACCACAATTGTATTAAATAAAAAGAGAATGTGATGTACAAGTATGGTCAAAATGCTCCCAAAAAATCCCTATACAAAAAGGTCACACCAAGACGGTGAGGGCCACACTAACCCCCCTTCAGAGTTGCATATTGTTAAGTGATGATATCTTAATATTGATTATTGTGCAATTCTGTTCTGATAATTGTGCTTGTGGCATGTTAAAGTAAAAGAAAGGTACTCGCAATATCCATCATCTTCACTAGTTAGATGTTTGTTTATTGGGTGTCTGTGGACCATATCTGATAAGACATTGAACGCAATATTGTTGACTGTGGCATCCACCAATTACATAAAAAACCACTGTGTTGTACAAGGGATTTTTCACACTACTAGTGAACTTTAGTCGTTTGAAATATTGCATCTTGTCTGTCTTTTCTATTTCCCTGAGGGATTTATGAAGAACAATAGTTTCATTGAGATCCTTATGAAACTGGGAAAGGTACTTCAAGAAGATGAGAGCCAATTGTCATCATTGAAAGCCCATCGTGTGATGTCTTTTACTTCACTCAAATGTTGAAATGATCAATGATTTTGGTCTTTTCTTACCAAAGCCAATTGTCATCATTGAAAGCCTATCATGTGCTGTCATTTACTCCACTCGTTGTTGAAATGTTCAATGATTTTGTTCTTTTCTAACCATGAAAGCTATCAATAAGGATCACGATCATGATTTTGAGTGAGATACTTAAGCAAAGTATCAGAGCTGGATAACCTCAATTATTAGGAAGGAACCATTTTGTGCTTGTTGTCCGGACATCATGACAAACATGGTTTCATGCATCTGAGGGATCTTGTTCAAGTGTTTCCATGGACTAGGATAAGTTAAGCAGTTTCGTAGATGGTTCTCTCCGAGCTAAATGGTTTACGTGTTGGATGCTCTAATAAAATCTTTTTTATCATAACCCTAAGATCTTGATTTCATGTTACTATATCTATAAGTAGTACGTGAAGTATGTGTATCCATGTTATAATTATTCTTCCCATTACCTCAAACTAACATCATGTAGGGTATTAACTTTTGTTCAAAAAATGAAGCTTGCCTCTTCACATACTGGTATTCAAAGAATTCTTCTATTTCAAAGTGTTTTATGGTTTTAGTGATTGCTTTCAACCAGAAGGATTTGCTTGCATATCTTTTGTGTTCGGTGTCCCATTCCTCATGTCTTTGTTTTCTGAGTACTTTAACCCTGAATGATCTGTACTACATTTGTGACACCTTTTTCCTTTGGCAGAACGAGTGACAAATTTGGGCTGATGTTGTTGTTGCATTTGAACCTGTTTGGGCCATTGGAACAGGCAAAGTTGCTACACCAGCCCAGGCTCAGGAGGTAAATTCCAGTACTCATACGATTGGGGAATAACACTTCAATGACTCATTTCTGAGGGTGCAAGTGCCAACAGAATTTTACTGAGATATTATTGAAAAAGTGCACATCTAATCCTGTATTGATGGGACATAACTTGTCATTGATCAATTAATTCGATTGTCACATATGGGACTGTTATGAACTGACCCTTGAGAAATCCTCTTTAGCGATATGTTATGACGTTGAGATCTTCACCGTTTGTTCATTTCAACAATGTCCTACTGTGTTTCAACAGTACATTTTGAATTCGAAACCAAATCATTTTATGCAAAGCATATGTTTAACAGAATGGCAGGTTCTTCCTAAATTGTAAATGTCCTTTTGTGGTCCTCATTCCACTCCTTTTTTCCCTTAGTCATATATTGTCTGAATTGCCGTATGGGATTAGGCTTTTTTATCGTCCAAGATCTCCGATCTCTGTTTGAACCTGATAAAAAACAATGGATTACTTTGATTCTGATGTCCGCTCTTCTAACTTGAAGTCTTTGAAAAACCACAATCCAAAAATCCTTTAAAGATCATTCGTTCATCATCTCCTTCACATATTATGTTCTTTGACGAAGGTCGCATTACAATACATCTCTTATCTTTGGTACAAATGTTCCTCGTGGTTTAGGCTTTCTTTTGAGTTTCCATCATCAATTGATTTCCCGGAGGGAAATTTCATTTATTTATTTCCTGCCTGATTTAGAATATTAATCTATCCCTTATTTTTACCCCCTTTTGTTATTGCCAGGTACACTATGAGCTGAGAAAGTGGCTTGCAGCAAATGTGAGTGCCGAGGTTGCTAATTCAGTCAGAATTATTTATGGAGTAATTTTTGCGATTCAAACCCCTCCCTGCCCCCCAAGATTACTGAACTATGTGCTTAAAGTGGCATAAATAATCCAATAGTCTCTCGGTATCATTTCTCCTAGTAACCCCTTGTGGTGTAACTTTGGATATCTTGGTAATCACACAGGTTCTGTTAATGCTGCAAATAGCAAGGAATTGGCATCGCAGCCTGATGTAGACGGTTTTCTCGTTGGCGGGGCATCGTTGAAGGTCCGTGGGTCTCTACTTTCCGCTTCAATAAATCACTTGGGCATATATATATATATAGCTCATTAACTCATGATTAACCTGCTACTTGGCCTTGCTTCTCTGAATGTCGTTGTTGTTTCTTTGCCTCTGTTTGTCTTCAGCCGGAATTCGTGGACATCATCAAGTCTGCTACGGTTAAACAGAGTGCTTGAGAGGGAGGAGCTGTCGTGCATATTTCAGAGGATATGCTTCATCAGTATAATCTTGTTTTGAGCCACGTGAAATTCGGAAAGTCACTTTTTTTTTGTACTATGGCACCTGGGGCTTCCGGTGAAACAAATCACATTCAATTTTCTAGTTTTGAAATAACAACCTGCATTTGCCTTTCGTGGCAAAATCGAAGTTGGTCCCGCTGATCGATGAAATACCCTTTTCTCATCTTTTGCTGTTTGGGGGTGTATGGTATGCCATGTTTAACGGTGGTTTCTCTATCCGATCGAAGGTTCTTGTTTAGCGTGCATGCCATGTCTTGATGGTGCAATGCCACGATGCCTGGTCGTCGACGTAAGCAACTATCAAGTCGTCAGGAGTGGTCATTACTTTCTTTTTTATTATTCCTCTCTCATTTTTCAGAGTTACTGCGCAGGCAATGATTCATGTTGAAAGAGTAAGTTGTAGCACCCCATAGTGCGCAGTTTTGTATAGTCATATGTCTGTTATTGGTCCTGGTATCTTGTACGGGGAACCAAGCCGTTGAAGAAGATCAACGTGAATGTTGGAATTACGTGATGTGTGTAGCGGAAGACCCGATGGCTGTTTTCATAAAAATTAAATATTAACTCTTTGGAGTTTGGAATGATAGGTGGATATTATGAATGAAATATGCTTGTTGGAAATGAGATATATCTGTGTATCTATTTCTCATTCCAAAACTGTATGTTTCATTTTTGCGAAGTGGGTTTAAATTGCTTTTTTCTTGTTAAACTAGAAAGATGGTGAACACAAAAATTACCCAGGTTATTTTTCGGAAGTAACAATAGAATTTTTAAAGCAATTAAAAGTTAAAAATTAAATGTCTTAAATAAAATTTAGAGTAATGTCATGATGTCATATTATTTATATTCAGTATATAGTTGTTAGGGTTTTTTTTT